>JBBPBX010016412.1:12604-48189 GCA_038048925.1 Garcialebias charrua
TCCTCTTTTGCAGGACTGTGGCCCACCTGTCCCTATGAACCTGCCACACCTACCATCTATAAAAATAAATAAAATAAAAACACACAATTGCTCCCGGTACAGGTGGTGTTGAGATTTATTTATTTTTACCAGAAATGGCTTACCAGTGAATCAAATCATCCTGATGCATGCTCAATAATCCAGGTAGAAAAATATAAAAAAAGTTAAGTCAGGTCCTCTGGATGGATTATTTTTTTTTTTTTTATGAAACATTTCTGAACCCATCCAGAGGACCTGATTTTGACTTTTTTTAGATTTTCCAGTGAAGTTCATTTAAAGAGAACCCATTGACATTTTTTTCCTTTCCTTGTGTGTTACTGTTTGTTAAGTCTTCAGGGGATTTTTGGACAGAGTATGCAAACAGAACTAAAAGGGCTCAAAATCAAATTATACGCATTTATGAATCAAAAACACTATTGTGGCAACACTACAAAAATAAACATGATAGGGAACCATGGCTGAAACTCAACTGAGAAAAGAAGCTCCATAAGTTGGTCAGACGACCAGTAATGTGAGACTACTGGAGGAAAGAAGACTGCAAGAATATGAAGGCTGAAGTAAACAAGGAAAGTGGGAACACCTGGGCTGAATGACAATTATTAACAGGTGAGAGTGGGCATGGCAGACTGGTGAAAATGTACTGAAAGGATAGACAACTAACTGAGAAGAAAGGAATGCTGGCACACAGAGAAAACTGAAAATATAAAAACACTATTGAATTAATCAGACAAAACAACCATAAGTTTAAACAAGCCAACAAAAAACATGGATGCTCACACTGTTTATCTCCTTTCTTCTTTGTTTTCTTCAAGCCTCCAGGAACTGCTTATAGAACTCCTAAAAACCTTTATTTTGAAGTTTGTGTATCTCATCTGTTCCCTTTCTACATCACCAAGCTATAAAGCTACTGTCAGAAGTTTCCAAACACACATCATGTCATACAAGTTTTAACATAAATTATCTATTTGAACCAATCTTTTTTTTTCCACAGTGGAATATTAAATAAGAATTGGGTGTGGTTTGTTGTGGACTTTAAAAAAAGAAAAAAAAGAAATTCAAGTTCAATGTTCTTTATTGTCATTAGCATCACATGTGGTACATGAGGTGGAATGAAATTGTGTGCCCAGTTACACCCCAAAATGGCAAAAATGTATTCACGCAGTATTAAAATTTTACATATAAAAGGCTCTCCAACAATTGATGTCTCTATCAACAACCTTCCAGGTAAAAGTCAAAATGTTGTACATGCATTGTATTGATTTTTTAGACAAATACAGTCAGGAAAATCACTGACATGTAAAAATAAATAAATAAATACAGTTTCTCTGTAGCTGCCCCTTTTACACCTAAGCCTCAAATTTCCGCCTGGCATTTTTTACTTGTTTTTCACTAGAAAATATGAAGAAAATGTTCTATGGACAAGTGCTTCAGCACATTTGTTCAGAATATTTAGATCTTTCAATATCTGGCATTATTTTACATTATACTTGTTAAAAAACAACTATTAAACTGTTTAACATCAAGAAAAAACAATAAGCGAAATTAGATTTTAGAGATTTTATGCAAATAAAACACTGCATTTGAACATGCAGTACAGATTTTGCATCATAAATTAACAATTTCAACACTATAGAACATATTTACAATGTTTTTTTATTCTCACTTATTTTTACAAATAAGAAACAGACTAACAATTCAAATTATTTACAGGCGAATTTCCCCTCCCTACATTTCTCATTATCTTCTACACAAACAAAGTACAAACTGATGAATATTATATGTTATAGACTTGATATACTATTCCAAAAACAAAATAAAATATAAAAAATAAAATAAAACTATATCCTATTATATGTACCCAGTATAAAACAATTATCCACCAAATAACAGCCCTCATTCATTCAGAAATAAAATTCAAAAAGTTATTAGATTGTTAGATCAAATGTTTTTTCAGCTTTTTCTTCAGAAGAACAAAAAGAAACTTCTCCAAATTCAAATCATCCAGGAATCTCCGTATTGTCTTTTTATTCCTTGATTTGACATAGGCTGTGTCTCAATTCAGGGGCTGCATCCTCATGAGTGCGCATTTGTCGGCCGCATACATCATTGCCCCGCGCGGAGGACTGTCCCAATTCGAAGACTCCTCCTCATGCGGCCGAGGAATGCGGCCTACTTCCTGCCGAAATCGAAGGATGCATCCGTGGAACCTTCAAGACGGAGGCTATCCCAGAATTCATAGCGCCAGCAGAGATTTCGCGGGGGGGGTGGGACTTTCTGCGTGCAGGGTCGGGGCTGCTGCGTGTTGTTGAGTCATCAGCTCGTTCTGACAACAACCTCAGCGCGAATATTCATTCAACCTTTATTTAGTCATCTCAAACAACCTCAGCTCGAATATATCTCATTAAAATTTTACTACAGAAATGACTAAAAAAATGTGTTAGCTGAATATACAGTATATTAGTGTTTCTGAGTTTACTGTTTTTGAAGAACTGATTACAAATCAGATTATTTTACACGTGCGTAGCAAGGATTTTCTGAGGGGCAATCTTTTAAAACCCAGAGTGGACCTACAAAATGCAAGTTGTCCAGTAGCTCAATTGGTTAATCAACCTGCGGTTGGTGCAGAGATACTTTTCTCGAAGCTGGTTCGAATCTCACTCGGTACGGTTAAAACTTATTTTACGTTTGTCTTTTATTGGATAAAAAAAAGAAGGAGTTTCACAAACTCCTTCCTTTTAATCTCAGTCCTCATTTTTTTATCCAATAAAGGACAAACGTAAAATAAGTTTTAAAGTCAAAGTCAAAGTCAAAGTCAACTTTATTGTCAGATCTGCAATATGTACAGTGCAGGACATACACAGGACCGAAATTGCGTTTCTCTCAGTCCCTCGGTGCAACAGTAAACATCTAAACATTGAAACACTGAAACATATAATAATAGACATAAGCATAAAAATAGTAAAACTAACACTGTCCTGAGTTGTTTTTTTTTTTTTTTTTTTTTTTTTTTTTTTTGCATAGTGGTATAAAAAAAGAGTATAAAAAGTATAACTAAAATAAACTAAAGGTTTCTAGCATTGACATTTGCAAAGTGGCAAAGCAGCGTATGAGTCAATGTACACAGTATATGTATGAGGTAGTAGTTGATGTTGTTGTAGAGGCAAAAAGTGGCATATGCAGTAAGGCACATTGGGCATCCCTAAATAAGACCGTTCAGAGCACACTGTATATGTACCAGCAGTGGTGTAGATATTAGAGTAGTGTAAATAAATGTAAACAGTAGTAATTACATGTAAGCAGTAGTAATAAAAGTAAACAGTATTAATAAATGTAAACAGAGAATGTAAACAGTATTATGATTATAGGCAGTGATGTAATACAGACATTAGTGCAAGTATGAGAAGTAGTGCAAACTGTATGAGCACATGACCGAGAGTTTAGTGAAAACCCGTTTGGTGACACAGAGTCTAGTGTTAAAAACTTTGTGTTGAGTGATAGTATGTGAGAAAGTTTTAGTGTTAAGGCAGTTCAAATGGGAGGGGAGGCAGAGCAGGCAGAGTGTTTAGCATTCTGACTGCCTGATGAACAGAGCTGTCTCTCAGTCTGCTGGTTCGAGCCTGGAGACTCCTCAGTCTCCTTCCTGATGGCAGCAGTCTGAAGCAGCTGTGTAGTGGGTGTGTGGGATCACCTGCCATGCGGTGGGCTTTCCGAGTGAGGCGTTTGCTGTGTAAGTCCTGCAGTGAGGGCAAGGAGGTGCCCACGATCTTCTCAGCTGCTCTCACAATGCGCTGGAGGCTCTTGCGGCAGGATGCAGTACATGCACCAAACCACACAGTGATGCAGCTGGTCAGGACACTTTCTATGGCACCTCTGTAGAAGGTGCTCATGATGGGGGTTGAAGCTCCAGCCCTTTTCAGCTTGCGGAGAAAGTAGAGACGCTGGTGAGCCTTCTTTGCCAGTGCTGCAGTGTTCCTGCTCCAGGACAGGTCCTTTGAGACGTGCACTCCCAGGAACTTGGTGCTGTCCACTCTCTCCACTGCGGTGCTGTTGATGGTCAGAGGAGGATGTTGGGCATCCCTCTTCCTGAAGTCCACAACAATCTCCTTTGTCTTCTCCACGTTGAGAGTGAGATTGTTGTGTCCGCACCACAAGGCCAGGCGGCTCACCTCGTTCCTGTAGTCCGTCTCATCGTTGTTGCTGATGAGACCTACCACTGTTGTGTCATCCGCAAACTTGATGAAGTGGTTGGAGCTGTACGATGGTGTGCAGTCATGTGTTAGCAGGGTGAATAGAAGGGGGCTCAGCACACATCCTTGTGGGGCCCCTGTGTTCAATGTGATGGTGCTAGATGTGTTACTCCCGATCCGTACTGTCTGTGGTCTCCCGGTCAGGAAGTCTAGCAGCCAGTTACACATTGAGGTGTTCAGCCCCAGACTGTCCAGTTTATGGATGAGCTGTTGGGGGATGATGGTGTTAAATGCCGAGCTGAAGTCGATGAACAACATTCTAACATAGGAGTCCTTCGTGTCCAGATGTGTGAGAGCTGTGTGAAGGGCAGAGGAGATGGCATCGTCGGTTGAGCGATTAGGTCGGTATGCAAATTGGAAGGGATCCAGGGAGTCAGGGAGGACAGATGTGATGCTTTTCATGACTAGCCGTTCAAAGCACTTCATCAGGATGGGGGTGAGTGCTACTGGGCGATAGTCATTGAGGCATGCGGGCGTTGCCTTCTTTGGGACAGGGATGATGGTGGTGGCTTTGAAACAGGTGGGGACGATGGCCTGGCTCAGTGAGATGTTAAAGATGTCCGTGAAGACCGCTGCGAGTTCCCCTGCACAGTCCTTCAGCACACGACCAGGTATGTTGTCAGGACCAGAGGCCTTCCGGGCGTTAATCTTGATGAATGATCGCCTTACGCTGTCTGAGGACAGCGTCAGCACCTGGCCATCAGGAGAGGGGGGGAGTTTATGTGCTGGTGTGCTGTTACTTGCCTCGAACCGAGCAAAGAACTCATTCAGTTCATTCAGCGCAGAGGCTGAGCTGTCACAGGTCTGGGGGGGTGGTTTGTAGTTTGTGATGGTCTGTATTCCCTGCCACAGACTGCGTGTATCCCTGCTGTCCTTGAAACGGTGAGCTATTTTCCCAGAATACTGCTTCTTTGCCTTTCTGATGCCCCGGTCCAGGTTGTTTCTGGCTGCCCTCAGGCCCACCTGATCTCCCGCTTTGAAGGCAGCATTCCTGGCTCTCAGGAGTCTGTAAACCTCAGCTGTCAGCCATGGCTTCTGGTTAGCCCGAACAGTGATGGTTTTAAGGTTGGTTACATCATCAATGCACTTGGTGATGTATGAACATACAGTGTCTGAGTACTCCTGGAGACATGTGGTGTTGTTTGTGGTAGCAGCTTCTTTGAACATACTCCAATCTGTGGTGTCAAAACAGTCCTGGAGTGCCTCTGAAGACCCCTCTGGCCACACTCGTATCTGCTTGCGGACTGGTTTTGTGACTTTCACCAGTGGCCTGTATGCTGGCTTTAGCATAACACAGATATGGTCAGAAGCACCAATGTGGGGGAGGGGGATGGCTCTGTAGGAATTTTTCATGGTGGTGTAAACCTGGTCCAGGGTGTTGTTTCCTCTTGTTGCAAAGTTTATGTTTCTGTATGTTTTTGGAAGAACACTCTTTAAATCTGCATGGTTGAAATCACCAGCCGTGATGAGAAAAGCATCAGGGTGGGCTGTTTGTTGCTCACTGATGTGCAGATATAGTTCATTCAGTGCCTCACCTCTATCTTTGCTGTTGGAGCTTGGGGGGACATATACAGCAACAATCAGAACAGCTGTAAACTCCCTCGGTAAAAAGAACGGTCTGCATTTAATAGTCATGAACTCCACTAAATGTGAGCAGTGTTTGTAGACCACAGCAGCATCACGACACCATGCGTTGTTGATGTAAACACAGAGCCCCCCTCCCCATCTCTTACCTCCCTCGAGGGTTCGGTCCGCTCTGTAGCATGTTAGCTGCTCCAGCTGAATAGCATGGTCCAGAACGTTGTTGTTGAGCCACGTTTCCGTGAATACAAACACACAACAGTCTCTCACAGTCTTTTGTGTCGTTCGCAGCAGGCGTATATAATCCAATTTGTTGTCCAAGGAGCGCACGTTAGCCAGAACCATGGATGGGATCGCCGGCCTGTGTGGGCTAGCTGCTAGCCTCGCTCTGATTAACCGTACCGAGTGAGATTCGAACCAGCTTCGAGAAAAGTATCTCTGCGCCAACCGCAGGTTGATTAACCAATTGAGCTACTGGACAACTTGCTTTTTGTAGGTCCACTCTGGGTTTTAACAGATCGCCCCTTATAAGCTGATTTGTAATCAGTTCTTAACAAACAGTAAACTCAGAAACACTAATATATATACATGTATTCAGCTAACTAATATATTTTAGCGGCGTCCCTTCTCTTTCCACACACACCAAGCGCGCACACAAGAACTTCCCACCCACTTCAAGAGAACGCCCCACCCACTTCAAGGCCGGCAAACCTGAAGGCTAGACCGTCCCATTTCAGCAGTTTCGCTCAGCCCACCCGGTCTTGTGAGTGCGTGGCCTACTCGGCCTAACGGCTTGGTCCTCATGAGGACGCAGCCCCTGAATTGAGACGCAGCCACAGTTTTATCTGAATCTCTGCTCTGCTGCTCATGTTTTTCCTGCTGCACGCTGCACTCTGTTCGTGCTGAAGACAAAAGACTTGCTTTCCAGGGCGCTTGCAGCTGTGGGAGGGTGATTACCGTAATACCAGCAGAAAGAGCCTAAAAGCGCACATTTTTTTCTTTCAAACACCGTTTGAATTTTTCTGATAGCACAAACGGTTGCAGAGTTACCGTAATCTAAAAATAGCTTGGGAAAACGTGTGGAAAAAGTATCGTTGGGGTGTGTGTTTTTTTTGCCTTTCAGCTGCAGTAATTTTCCACAGCTGTTCCAAAATGCCAAGTAAATGATGGCTGTGGAGGAGAAACATAGTTGGGAACCATTTGGCTGGACCAGGTCAAAATGAGTATAAATATAAACCAATACTTTTATTACCAATATAATGAGAGGTAATTAGCTTACTGGAAAGAAAACGTTTGACATTTAGATTACATTTTTGAAGTGAGTGTCTTAAAAAAATTAAATAAAAAAGTGTGTTCATACTATTTAAAGTTTATGTGTCTAGTTTTAATACATGTTAAGTGTTAAGCTATTTTATTAACAAAAGAGATGGATTCTGCATTTACCTAAGTTGACTGTTGTCCAGTGATGTTTTTATGTGTGTGTTTTCATGCATCGTTTTTAATCATTCAAATTTGATCTAATTTTGTGTATGTTAACCCATTTAGCCCCACTGGCAACAATTGTTGCCAAAGTGTATCACTGTCATTTTCCACTCAGTAAAAATATCTCAAATGTATTAATGCAACATTTTCCACCTATAAACTAGTAGACAACTTAGACAAAGGTTTTGATTTAAAAAAATGTTTCCAAGTGCTTCCTGTTGCATGATATCACATGCTTCCTGGGCCATCCGGCTGAAGACATGGAATATGCAAATCGTCCTGGAAAAGGGTAATTTTCATAACATTTCTTATGGTTTCCCCCCATACTTTTTTATAATCATTTAATCTTTCAAGTCTCTACTGTAACACTCTCCACAAAAATTGTACCTAGGATAAATATTTTTTTGTTCATGGGCATCTTTTTGTAAGTGGCAACAAAAGTTGCCAATGGGCACATAGCTTGTCGCTAACTACAGGAAAACACTGTCTGCAGGATTGCACCTAATTTTCTTATTTCAAATTGTAAAATGATGTGCAATGTCTTATTTTAGTCTTCTAAGGATACTCTTCCTAGCAAAATAAATTATGTAGTCAAGGCCTGTGTGTCTAAGATTTTTATTCGCTTCCATACATCATTCTCTTGCTAGCCAACATCATTTTTTTGCTAGCCTAACATTAGCTTGTGTTTCGCTGAGGTAAAAGATGTTGATGATCTAGCCATATGTAGGAAGCCACACAGATCTGGTGGAAACTGGACTTGGTCAGGGACCAAGTGTGGTTCTTGGCCTGGCAAAGAAAGCTGAAGTTCCACCTGGAGTCAAGTTTTACCATGACAACCTCTTCACAACCCTGTCCCTGGTGGATGAGATGACCCTGAGAGGCTATGGCAGCTGTGGCACGATGCGACAAGCTCAGCTCCACAAGGTTCCTTTCACAGAACCCAAGACCTTCAAGAAGACACCCAGAGGAAATGCTGAATATCTGGTTGAGGCAGAGAAGCTGATTGTAAGGTGGAATGACAACAGCATGGTCACTGTGGTGTCAAACATGGAAAGGGAGTTCATCGAAACTGAGGCAAAGAGATGGAACAAACAAAAACGGACCATGGACAAGGTCAGACAGCCCAAGTGTATCCAGGATTACAACACACACATGGGAGGAGTGGACCTGCATGACCAGTTTGTCAGCCGCTACAGAGTCAACATACGGTCCAAGAAGTGGTGGTGGCCATGCTTCAGCTGGGCCCTGAACAGTGCCATGGTGAACAGCTGGTGCTATTACAGGTACACAAGGCTGCATGTTATTTAGCAATATCACAATCGTGTTTGTGATGTTTGACATGAGGTGATCGCTAGTGCTCTTCATTTGACAAGAGCAACAGTGATGATATCCAGACCAACATCACAAACTCAAGCATGATATTGCTTTTACAGAACATTCTACATATGGGGCATGACACTGTAGAAAGGAGGATATTGATAATTCATCAATAGCATCATAAATGAACAAAAACATGGCATATTCATTCATCTATCATGCTTGTTTTTTCATTCATTTAGAACCTGGAAAAGTGGGCAGAAAGATCTCCTCTCCTTCCAGAGGCTGGTAGCACAGACCCTCCTCCTGCGCCATGGAACAAAGCCAAGTAGGCAGGGCAGAAGATGGCGATAACTGATGCCACCAGGTTTGATCATTTCAACCACTGGCCCTGCAACACTGGTAGCAGGTACAAGCGATGCAAAAACTGTGGCGGACGCACATCGTTTGCGTGTGAAAAGTGGGATGTGCCACTACATTTGGAGTGCTTCAAGAAGTACCACACTGAGTAGAACATCCATAAAAGATGATGGAATGTATGGGATGAAATATATACATATATGGTAAATGGAGCTTATTTATATAGCGCTTTCCAGCCCCCTATGAGGGACCCCAAAGCGCTTTACAATACCAACCATCCACCCATTCATACACACATTCATACACCGGTAGCGGTAGACTGCCATGCAAGGCGCCTTCCAGTCCTACCGGGAGCAATTCGGGGTTAAGTGTCTTGCCCAGGGACACAACGACACATGGTGTGCGGAACCGGGATTCGAACCACCAACCTTCCGATCGGGGGACGACTGCCATTACCACTACGCCACGGCCGCCCCATATATGTGTGTTATTAGAGGTTCTAAGAAAAAAAACTGTTTGTTGAAGTTTTGATTACAAAGTTACAAAATTCGAGTCTACAGACGAATAAATTAAGAATAAAAAAACTGTTCAAATTGTTTGTTGTTTGGAATTTTATACAGGAGGAACCTGATGCTCCAACTTTTTGTTATTATTTATTCTGACTACATTATTATTTTGTTATTACTATATTATTATTAGTTCTCTATTATGAACGGGTGACAGTTGACCTAGTGACAAGCTGTGTGACTACTGGCAACAATTGTTGCCAGTCATAAAAATGCCATTTTCTTCAAATCAAAATACAGAATGATGAAAATAAAAACCTAACATGATTCAGAAGGACCCAACTGATAAAATGACATGTCTTTCAACTCTGAAAAAAATTTGGGCTTAAATGGGTTAATCCATCTTTATACTATTTAATCTCATTTTTTAAATTAGATTGGCTCTGCATCAAGTACAATTCCACCTCACGTTGTTGTTGAATAATTTATTTATTATTTGGTTTTGTCAAGTTTTATGTACAAAATGAGCCAAACATTATTGAGTTGAAGATCAGTGGGATAATCTTGCAATTCTCCACTGCAGTGCAAAGAAATCCTAACTCATCCATGACAAAAACGTAAATAAATAAATAAATAAATAAAAATATTTTGCTTAAGCTGCAAGCTGAACTGCTGTGATAAACGTAATAATAATAATAATCTTATTATTATTATTATTATCATTGTCTGAATGTGTGCATATTGGAAACAAATGAACACCTTGTTATAGTAACACAAAGAGTATGCACAATATGCTGAGAAAGCAAGACTGCACATCTGGAGCAGAGAAAAGCAGAAAGTGTGCTCAACCTGAATCGTCGGCTCCTGTTTCTCTTTGCTGCACCTACTGTACCATGAGACCTGCCTTTTGCATGCTTCACTGGCTCTCTGAGGCCTCACTGACCAACTGAGGCAGGGAAATAGTGGCATGCTGGCATGAGGGGGTGTTGTTATTATATTTGCAGATTGTTAGCTCAATCGGTTTATTAAAAAAACAGAATAGAAATGAATTAACTACAGAAAATCTGCACAATTCTAAATTCAACAGCTGCTGCAACATGTATTTTTAAACTTAAAGCTGGAAATAAATTAAATTAAAATAAGTCAATTTAAGTTTTAATTTAATTAGAAGTGTTTTCCTGTTTTTATTCTGGTTATAAGTACATTTTATTCTACAAATCGTTACTTTTTCTCAGCTACAAAAACAATGAAAAATAAGGTTCCTATTAAAAGTGACATGAAACTAAATACTGAGCTGTAGTGAAATGAGAAACAGCACAGTTTGTAATTTAGTCATGGCTTGCTGCCATGATATGAAGCTATAGTGGGGGATTACAGTCACAACAATATGTTTCAAGCTATTTCACCAGATTTTACTTTGGAAATCTTGCTGACAGCTCCAATGCATGAAAAACACATTGTACGTGTGCTTGGACCTCTCTGCACAGAGTGGATCTTTGTGTTATTCAGATGTTAAATTGCACGTGGAGTGGGAAATGTCAGTACAAATCATTTTCATTAGGTCCCGACCCCATCTCTGACTTTTTCACGATTCTCTTTTAAAAGTCACAGTTGGTCAAATTAGATTTACTTGGACAAGCGAAGAAAGGAACAAAAGCACTTAATGAAAGCATAACGCATAACTTCAGAGAACAAAACCAATCTGACCATTCCCTCAACATATGGTAGGTCATCAAAAACCAGACCTGCTCTAAAAACATTTAAGAAAATTATTCTACCACAGACTGTTTTACATTATACCACACATCTGTCAAAATGGACTGAATAGCCAGTGAACAACTCTACTTTTTTTTTTTACTAGATTCACACACTAAAAAGCAAATGTGTTGTTGCCTGAGGTATAAACAGATGAGTTCCTATTTGCATTAGATTTTGCTCTGCCTGCTCTGCTTAAGGAGAGAACTTAAGAATCTATAACTGGTGAACGGAGAGCCTGAGCTACTCAGTCATCATCATGCCAAACATGTCCCTCCATTTATAACAGTCTGTCTGGCTATGCCCAAATCCATTGATACATGTGTCTGTTGCCTGGCAACACGGATCATGTTTGTTTGGATTGTTGGGGCCAGAGCCATATAAAGTGAGAGTTGCGACACTTCCATAGAGATCCGTTGTAAGAATGGAATGCGGAAGTCACGTGGGTCATGGAGGGGGCGATTTGTTCCATGGCTCTGTTTAACAGTCTGACTCTGCCTGCAGTAGCGCTCCGTTGCCGCCAGAGGGCGCAGCTCCACAAGGTTTCCATGGCCGTTGTTTGGAACGATTGACTGCCAGTTGGCGACTTCAAAGAGTGTCAGAACTCTCTATATATACGGCTCTGGTTGGGGCCATAGTTGATGCTCTTTAGCTGCTTGAAAAGCTTTAAGCTGTAGGAACACATTCGTTAAACAGCACTGTAACAATACAATAACTAGAAAATAATTACAGACTAGGTCAAGTAATTAACATATCCTTGAAAATAGCATAAAACACAACTCGTGCAAGCATTAAAATACCATAGATACTCAACAGAAAAGTAAAGCTTTCTATACTCTGGGAAGTGTACAAGGCCAAAGATTATTTTTGTATCAGCCCAATTAATTTTAAGAACCCTATTGTACAAGTGGAACTTTTAACCTGACAGTGATTAGTGAATCTTAACAATGAATATTAACAACATGTGCACATATTTTTCTGACTATTAGCATGGAAAGTAAATAAAAATCTACTGTATATATCATGTGGTGGTTAATAGGAAATGGATAACTGTTCGTCAGAGAATCTTTCTGTTTCTGTGGTGTTGTTTTGTAATTAATCCACACAGCTCACATGTTACTGCTATACTCTTCAAACAGATGGTTGTCTTATAAAAACCAAACTCATTGCTTATTGTTTTTATTTAGTTTATGTATTTATTTATATATAAATGACTTAATTATTCTTTTACCATGCAATGCTACTACAATGTTATAAAGTAGGAATAAAGTCACTTTGGTGTTGACAACAACTGTTATGTGTATGTTTGGAATTAATTGTTTTTTATTTAATGGGAAAAAATCTTCTGCATGCAACTTGTGAGCAAAACAGTTATTTTAAGGTTAATTTGTTATACATTCTTCTTATTTTTCTTCTATCAGCTTTTCCCTCTTCAGGGGTTGCAACAGTGAGTCATCCTCCTCCCTCTCATTCTGCCCTCACTCCAGTGACCTTTATGTCCTCTCTAACTGAATCCATATATCCAAGTCCCATTTGGACTTCCTCTTGTCTTTTTCCAGGCAGTTGTATTTCTAACATCCTTCTTCTTCCAATATACCCACTCCCCTTCCTCTGGAAATATCCAAAACATCTCAGTCTGGACTCTAACTTTATCTTCCAGTACTTCAACCTGTACTCTCTGATGATCTTGTTCTTAATCTTATCCTGTCACTCCTAAGGAGAATGTCAACATCTTCATTTCTGCCACTTTCAATTCTTTCTCATGTTTTTATTTTTTTTATTTTATTTGTCAGTGCTGCTGTTTCCAAGCCATACAAAATTGCTGGTCTTGCCAATGTCTTGTAAACTTTTTCTTTGACCTTTGCTGTCACCCTTTTGTCACAAATCACTCCTGAAACTTTTCTCCATCCATTCCATCCTGCCTAGACTCTTGTTTTCACTGCTTTACCACATTCCCCAGTTTCCTGGACAGTGGACCCCAAGTAGGCCTACCTGAAGTGCTGCACCTTTGTGACCTCTGAAGAAATTTGAGACAACATATGATATATTCCAAAGTTAAAAATAACTTTTATTAAATAGTAATTATATTTGAATATTTTCTTTACGTGTCTATTGTTTTGTGCAATATTGGCCTTATGCTGTCTCTGTTTTCACCACTGGTGTCAAACAATATCAGACCATGCTCAAAATCTTGTTTAAATTACCTGGACAGTGAACCCTATTTGTTTGAAGTCCTGCTACTTTTTGACTTCTGCTCACTGTAGGCTCAGTGTTATCTGCCTCCCTCTCATTCACACACAAATACTGTACTCAGTTTTACTATTGCTGACTTTTATTCCTCTTCTTACAAGTGCATACCTCCACCTCTCTAAGTTCTCTTCCACCAGTTCCCTGTTCTCACCACATATCACAATGTCACCTGCAAACATCATAGTTCACAGGGATTCCTGCCTGACTTCATCTGGTCGTCTGTCCACTTCATCTGTTTATTTTGTCCATCATAAGAGCAAACAAGAAGGGGCTCTTCACATGGTGATCTGTGTGAATCACACTTCCACCAACTTAATTCCCCTGTAGTTGCTACAACTCTGTACATCACCCTTGTTCTTAAAATGGACAACAGCACACTTCTCAATTTCTCAGTCATTTTTCACCCTCCAGTATGCCATAGAATATTTTAGTTAAAAACTGAAAGTTATGCACCATGACTCATGTTCCCTGAAGGAAGGGAACGAGGTGCAACATAATGACTATGGGAATTGCGCCGCCGCGCGGTTCACCTGAAGTAATACAATCATGCCTCGAACGAGGCAGGTGGGCGTCAGCGTCACCACAGAGGTCCCGCACTCCTAAGACCGGCTGACGCCCAGCCTACTTTCTCCAAGTGCACTTCACCAAGCTTGGGCATTGAAAAGGGCAAACATATGTTGCACCTCGTTCCCTTCCTTCAGGGAACATGAGTTATGGTGCATAACTTTCAGTTCCCTTATCAGTCAGTCCACTCAGTGCAACATAATAACTATGGGAACGTAATTCATTCACGCCCTTGAAGTGCTCAGTAAAAATGCATGCTTGTGAGAACTTCTGCCTTTATACTTTAGGCGTTTTGGCTGATCTCTACTGTGTGTTAGAGAGTACAGCCTGAGTGACATCACATGCAGTGACATCCAAACTATAGTGTTTTGCAAATGTGTTTGTGGAACTCCAGTTTGCTGCAGCACAAATGTCTGCCACTGGAACACCCTTAAACAGAGCCCATGAGGCCGCCAGGCCTCGAGTGGAATGGGCGTGTACCCCAGAGGGCACCTGTTGACCTTTGCTGTTGTACGCCCTTTTTATGGCCTTAGTCACCTAGTGTGAGAGGTGCTGCTTTGAAAGGGCTCTGCCAGCAGCAGGATTGGCAAAACATACAAACAGTTGGTTTGTTTTCCTCCAACTGACAATTCTGTGGATGTGAACACTCAAGGCCCTGACAGGGCAGAGTTATCTCAACCTCCTCTGTTCTTCAGTGAGAATAGGGTGGGGAGGAAATTCAGAGAGCTCAAAGTCCAGACTTCTGGGATTTAGAGTTGGAACTTTTGGGACATATGCAGGATTTGGACGCAGGCTGAACTTTGACCCGTCAGAGGCAAACCTGGTACACTTTGGGTGCACAGATAAAGCATGGAGGTCACCCACACGTTTAGCTGATTAAAGATCCAAGAGCAAAGCAGTTTTATAAGATAACAAATCTATCTTAATGTTACTAAGAGGCTCAACCGGAGGCTCACACAAGGCGTCCAGGACTAACTGAAGGTTCAATCAGGGGCCAAAGTCCTGCTGGGGGGCCTTTTTCTCAGTACACCCTTCATGAAACGTATCATGAGAGGGTGAGCACCGGGTGTTCCCCCCCTCCCAGCCTTCGTGGCATGCCGAGACGGATGACAAAAACACCTTAATGGTGGAAAAGGAGTAACATTTTTCCAGCAGGTCTTGTAAAAAGGTGAGGAGCTGGACCAGGTCACAGGAATATGAAATAATATTCCTTTCCAGACACCAAGCCTTAAAAACACGCCATTTTCGAGCGTAGAGAGTCTGGGTTGACTGGGCTCTCGCTCCCTTTATCGTGTTTATGACATTGCTGGGGAGGCCAGAGCCCATCAGCCTGTTCCTCTCAGTGGCCAGGCTGAGAGCTGCCACAGTTCTGGATGTGGGAGAAGGAGCTACCTGTGTGCTTAAGACAGCAGGTCCCTGTGGGGGGGCAGCTGCCATGGTGTCCCTGACAACAGTGACATCATTTCTGGGAACCACGGTTTCTGTGGCCACCTGGGGGCTATGAGTATCAGGGAGAGGGCTCCCCTGCGTATGCTTTCCAGCGTCGCCTGAATCAGAGGGACAGGGAGAAACGTGTAATATAGCACCCCTGCCGGCCAGCTGTGGGCCAGAGCGTCTGTTCCCATCGGGACATCTGTTTCTTTCAGTGAAAAGTACAGGCCGCAATGCATGCTGGTTTTGCAAGTGAACAGACCTACGGAGGCCCGCCCGTATCATGCCCAGATCTGGTCCATGACACGTGGATCCAGTCTCCACTCTGAGGCTAGCAGCTGCCCTCTTGAGAGGGCGTCTGCCCTGTCGTTTAGCTCGCCCGGGATGTGTGTCACTCTCAGTGACAATATTCGAGGGCCGCACCATGTGAGCAGCTTGTGTGTCAGGCTGAGGAGGGGTCGAGACCTCGTCCCCCCTTCTCTGTTGATAAAGAACACAGTTGTTCTGTTGTCCGATTTTATCAGGACATGTTGTTTTGTAATCAGCCCCTTTTTGTAAAAGTGCTTCACAGCCAGAAAAACAGCCTTCAATTCCAGGAAGTTGATATGGAATTTTGCTTCCTGCTGATTCCAGAGCCCTTGGGCATTCTGGATTCTGCAAAACGCTCCCCAACCTCTCTTTGAAGTGTCTGTTGTGATCACCACACGAGATAGTACTCTTCCCAACGGGACGCCTGTCGTAAACACAGAAGGATCCCTCCAGGGTTCCAGGGCTGTCATGCACTCCGGGCTGACCAGTATCTTTCATGCCCGCCTGAGGGAGGCAGGATGCATCTGTTTGTTTAGCCATATCGTGAAGTCTGTCTGCTCCAGACAGACCCCAGATGTCCCACTGGGGCTCATTGTCTTCTGACATAACACCTTGTGTTCCACGAGGGAGGAAGGGTGCTTGCCCTCTTCCTTCATCGTGACTGTTTTCAAAAAAAGGGTGCTATTTTTTGTTTTGTTTTTTTGAGTCAAGAACCAAGGCAATTCATGCTTTTGGTACTTTATTCTCGTGTTTTAAAGAACAAAAATGTGTCTCATTTACACACACAGTAGAAATGCTTTGTTTTGTGTACACACAAATGTCACTAGCTTTTTGTAGTTTTTTACATATAAAGTCTGGGTTTAAAAGTCTTGGTTCCCATACCACATGGGCGGACGAACCTACAAACCTGTGAAGTTGTCCCGCTTCATCAGGCCAACTTCTGTCTTCTTTCTCAGTTCGCCGAGGAGGTTCTTGGCGGAACCGCTTAGCGAGGAACAAACCTGTTCCTGGTCTAGGACTGGGTAGCCTGAGATAGGCCTGCCATGGGTCTCTGCTGTTGCTCCCCATTGTAAGCTGGTCTTTTCTGTGGGGACGGTGTGTGGCCGAGCAGTGTTGAGGCTGCAAGGGCCTGCTTCCACTGGTATCTCTGAGGGGCGCGGAAGCCTTTCTCGGCATTCCCTCTTGCAGGGCCTCAGACTGTTTTCGTCTTTGCTCCAGCCTGCTCTAGATACGCTCCAGAGCCCCACCGTCCCGTCGGTTCGATCGGGTGGTGGAAGAAGGGGTACCGCTGGCCCTCTGGCAGGTCCGTCAAAGACAGCCACAGGTGGCGCTGGATGATGACCACTTCAGCCATGCATCTCCCTTGAGCGATAGCCGCGGTCCCCATCATACGGAGTACAAAGTCAGTTGCCTTGCGGGCTTCCTCTAGGATGTCTGCTGTGTCCTTTTTGTTGGTCGTTACCTGGAGCTCCTGCATCTTCTCTGCCAAGTAGGCCTGCATCATGGCCGAAGCGTTCATGGCGCGGACCGCAAGGCCCTGAACCCGGTAACATTTCTCAAGCTGGGAAGCCGATGCGCGGCAGGCTTTGGTGGGCAGAGTTGATTTTGCACCCGACGTCCTGGAGGCCAAGTGAGCCGCCAGCGTGTCCTCCATCTGTGGGACGTTAGCGATTCCTGCTGCCTCCATTCCGGCAACGTTGAGGAACTAGGAAAGCGGGAGAAGCATCGGAGCCCTGGGTTTAGCCCAGGTGCGAGTGAGCTCCATCAGGAAATCCGGAAAAATCGGCATCCTGTGCCTCGTGGCTGACTGCTGTTTTGCATAGAAATAATTCCCCACCCACCTCGTTACCTGTTGGTGAGGTGGAGGTTCTGGCCAGCTGATCCGCAGCGTGTCCGCCACTCTGCGACACAAGTTGAACAAAGCGGGGATTGAGACGTCCGTCTCTGGCTGAGCTGTTGTCGGGTTCTGGGAGAAGTCTTCCTATTCTCCTTCGTCCTCGTTCTCAGCTTCGTCGTCTGAAATGGCAGCACGGTGGCACAGCTGGTAGAGCTGCTTTCTCTCAGCGAGCAGGTGCAGGGTTCAAATCCCGGTCCGGGGGCCTTTCTGGGTGGAGTTTGCATGTTCTCTCCGTGCATGCGTGGGTTTTCTCCGGGTGCTCCGGTTTCCTCCCACAGTCCAAAAACATGCATGTTAGGCTGATTGGTAACTCTAAATTGACCCTAGGTGTGAGTGAGACAGGTCCCTCTTGTGAATGAGTCCCCGTGGCTCAACGAGGCTAGCCTGTATAAATAAAGGTTGAATGAATGAATTCCACCACCAGGTTTCCTATCATTTTATCTTAGTATTTCCTTGCCCTATCATATAAAACATCTACCTTCCATCACTACATCATGCCAGCCAGCTCTCTACCTTTGCCTGTCATTGGTCCTACATTTAGAGTTGCCACCCTCAGTCCTACATTGTTGACTTTCCTCTTCTCCTGCTGTATCATGACACCTTTACCACCATGGTATTCAACTAGAAGTAGCCCAATTTCCACCGGCACCCTGTCTGTCAACAGCACCAGTAGCAATTGTTTGTAACCCGGGGCTGATCGATCTGGTATGGTGTCACTTAGATGAACTTGCATGCTAGTTTTGGGAAAAGTGTAAAAAAGTTAAGTCTGGCCTTATGGACATTCAAAAAACAAAACAAAACAAAAAAAATTGTAGAAACATTTCGTCTTTCGTCTGAAAGACTTCTTCAGTCTGAGGTGCTTTACTTAGGTCAGTCTTATAAATAGCACCTTCTCATAGTTTAACCAGTTTGCTGCTGACAGCCAAAACCAGCTGCTCACATGATCAAGGAGGACCATCAGCCTAAGGAGGGATCATTAGCTCCCTGATGGTTGCTTGCTATTCACAAGGGGCTGAGTGATATTAGCAATAACATAATTGTAAGTGGGGGACAGTTGAACATGGAGGCCTCCACCTCTGTTTAATTAATAAGAGGACCAGACAACTCTTTTAGATTTTTCTACCTTTGATTATTAAGCATGCATCAGGATATTTTGGGAAAAGTGTCTTATGTCTGATGCACTTCCGACACAATCCTTACCATTTACTCAGGCTTTTTACCAGCACAAAAGATACATTGGTTGGTGCTTCCTACTGGCTGGTTTGTTAATCTGTAAAACATTGTTCAGTGGTTTTAAGAATTAGAGAAAAATTTAGACACTTTATAACATTTACTTTGTAAATTAAAACATCTCCCCAACATTCCTGCCTTACGTCTTTGATTAATAGTTGTTCTGCACCTTAAATTCTGCATATAAATTTGCCAATATTTGAAAAACCATGTTTATACTAAAAAAAATCTCCAGGTCATGTTTGTAAAGGAGAACTTGTTCTCAAACATTTCACCTGGAAAAATAAATTTCAAATAAAAATAAATAAATAAAATACGGAGTCTGTCTCAGCAGGCTCCTAAGCTCCAACATACAAGATAAACAGACAGAGCAGATAAAAAGAAAGCTACTGAACCTCTCAGTCTCCTGAGATTTCACAGTTGTAGCATCCATGTACTACAGAGATTGGCTGTTTTTGTAGTGTATGAATGTGTGTGTTTGTGTGTGTGTGTGTGTGTGTGTGGGGGGGGGGGGTAATGTGTGTGTGTTTGCAATGGTGGCACAGTGTTCCAACCAATGAGCCCATTTGTGCACCTGTTCAAGTTCGGAGCCATGAAACTAAATCCCTTGTGGCGTTTCGAGAGTGAAACAATAGTGAACCTGTAACCGAGGGCAGGACAGCCATATCAAAAGAAAGAGAAGCCATTTTATTCGCACCGCAGCCCAATTTCTAAGAAATCATATTCATATGCAACTATTTTGCATTATTTATTTTCTTACCCCAGGATATTTTTTTGAAACACAATACTAATGCAAAGCAGTTGCAAATGAATGCACTGCAATTTGTAGGGTACTCACATGTAGGAGTGTACAATTGTAATGATTAGTGTTTATAACTTATTTACAGAGCAAGGCTGTTAAAAGAGCCTTCGTATAGAAGAGCTTACATCATTTTTCAAGTCTATTCCACTGTGCTGTAGGGCAGGATTGTACAATGAAAATGATTAAAAGAAGATACTTTGTATAATACATCCAGAATAGCAAGTTTCATGCACATAACATTTTAAAACAACACTTCCACAACAGACCATCAGATTACAGATAACAAAACTGAGAACTGATTAATCCACTGAATGTCTTGGTGCATGTGTACATCCTCGCCCATTCAATACAGTCAATACAAACTGCTTTTGTATCATTTTGAGTGACAGTTCAGTGTAGCTGCTTCACTTAGCTGTTTCTAGCCTAGCTCTTTCACTATTGAGAAGGGGTAAAGAGGCTGAATTTGTTCTTTTATGCAGAAGCAGTTTGGACTCAATAAAGATTTGCGGTGCTCGAGGTTATACAGTGGTGAGTAGCAGCGCTGAATGACGCCCCATAATGGCACTTAAAAGAAAAACTTGCATCATTAATCATCCCTCCCTTTCATACCCTTGACACGTGAGACATGGAAATCTATGTCTATCTGTGCACAGACAATAAATATAAGTGCTTCCCAGATTAGTCCCAGAAGAACAAAATGGATTCTCTTTAGGAGAACATTTTTCAGTCATCACTCAATTGACTAAATTGAGCCAATTATTTTTTTTTATACAACAGCATGCCAATTAGAGAAATGTCTGCTTGGACCTATTCAGGATATTGCAATGTGGGTTGTTTAAAGTGCTGCCAGACAACATCTTTATCAGTCCACAGTTATTTAAACAAGATTTTTGAGCGTGGTCTGATATTGTTTGACACCAGTGGTGAAAGCAGAGACAGCATAAGGCCAAAATTTCACAAAACAATAGACATGTAAAGAAAATATTCAAATAGAATTACTATTACAGTATTACTAAAAGTTATTTTTAACTTTGGAATATATCATGTTGTCTCAAATTTCTTCAGTCCCCCCCACCGCTTTTGGCTGCTCCCTTCCTCAGGGGTTGACACAGCGAACTAACTTGCACAAAGTCTGCGTGGAGAAGAGAGCTGCCATCTATGGTGCCCAGGGGAGCAGATGGTGGGGGTTATGGGCCTTGCTCAAGGACCCAGAATGGGGGTGGAGGCAGGTGTGGCTGTTTCATCTTTCCCCACCCACATTGATGTTGTCATTCCGTGGAGTTGAACCGGCAACCTTTTCTAACTTCTGTGCCACCACTCCACAGTTCTTCAGTTTAAATCAGACTAAAATAAAATAAAATATCATATTAGCCAGGGACTAAACAATATGTAATTACTAAAAATATATGTTTTTTAATTTATTGTTGATTATTAAAATTTCTAATGAGAACATGAAAATATGTGATAGTAAGTATAAAACTGGAGATATGACTGTGAATCACAAAACTCACATAATAATTTGCTTCTAAAGTTTTTGCACAAGACTGCAGCTGGATATTTTATTAGCCAACGTGGCTCAACATAAATATATATACCATGACACTTTCCGATAACTAATTGTTCTGCACTTGTCCTAAACTTAGCTTAACTGGACTGGATAAAATGTGTTTGGTTCTTTTCCATCAAAAGCATTTCAGTTCAGAGCAACATCTGGTTAATAAAGAATTATGGGGTTATCTAGACTATGTTCACAACTCACTCAACTTTTATGAGATTTGGAGCTGGAAAGCAGTACAATAAGAGCACTATCACTGTACGACAGATACAAAATGAAAATAACCTAAAAACGTCAGTTTTATTTTAGCTGAGTGCATTTTACAGATTACAGCTCATTACAATGACTTCATTCATGGGTCCAGATTTTCTGCATGGTTCTGTTCTTTAGATGCAGTCCCGTATATTAACTTTTTTTTTTCCCCAGTTTGAGAAAAATCATGGTTTTAATTAGTAAAACTGTCCAACATTATTATCAGTTTTACAATATTACAAATTTGAGCAATGTACAAACAATGTCTTCAGTGGGATATTAGAAATGTAGCTGATTAAGTTGAATAAGTTTATTTTTTTGATGTAGGCCATAAAATGTCACATTACAAAACATGACTAACCATTCAAAATTAAACATCTATTTGAAAGGAATGGATCTACAAGGCTCTCTGTGCATGTGTGGGTTTTCTCTGGATACTCTGGTTTCCTTCCACAGATCAAAAACTTGAATGTTAGGCTGATTGGTAACTCCAAATTGTCCCTGGTTGAGAGTGAGAGAGTGAATGGTTACTTGTTCTGTCTCTATGTGTCCCTGTGATGGACTTGCAACCTGTCCAGGGTGTACCCCACCCCTCATACAGTGATTACTGGACATGGGCACCGGTGACCCCCATGACCCAAAATGGAAGAAGCGAGTAAAAGATAATGGATGGATGGATGGATCTAAAAGATTCAGCTCCCATCAAAGAAATGTAAATCCCATTTTTACTCCACCTCTGAAAGGTCTTTTTTGATAAGAAAATCTCACAACAAACAACCTTACAAAACAAAAGAGTGAGTATTGATATTAGGCAATTTTATCTGTATGGCAAGACATACAAAAATATCAAACATTGTAAACATAAATAGGAAAGTATTTTGGGCTATGCTCACAAAACAGACAAAGTCCACTTAAATCCTTTTGTTTGTTTATTTTTGCCACAATGTGACTCGTCTGATTTGTTTTGTTCTTGGCAGTCTGAACATGACAAATCTCTTTTTCAAATCCAATCTAGGTCGTTTTCATGTGTGGTACTAAATCAGAGACATATTCAATGTTTTTTTCAAAGTCACCACAGTCTGTCATGTTGCATTTCATCCAACATTTATGTCAGTGGGGTAGGTGTATGTGGATCAATTCAAGTATTAAAATAATGACTGTTTTGAGAAGTTCATAGAGGAGTTGTTAAAGACCATGGGTGGTAAGAAATAGCTTCCAACTGGGCTACTACAGCAACAGTAATTAGAGATAAAAGCAGAAGGGTACTTGGGGTGTAATCTGGATAAAAAAAGTATGATAAGGAAATCTGGAGGTGGAATAGTGAAGTGCAGAAATCTATTCCAAGTAAGAGGTTAGCCAAGCAGAGATATGACAGTGAGAGGACTGAAGAGAGGAAACAGTAATACAAGGAAATGCAACATGGAGCAAAGAGGGAGGTAGCAAAGGCAAATCAGAAGGTGTATGATGAGTTGAATGGGAGGCTGCACACTAAAAGGGCAAGAAGGACTTGTACCATTTGGCGAGACAGAGGGATCAGGCTGGAATTGATATGCAGTAGGTTAAAGGTGGAGTCTGCAGTTTCTGTAGAACATCAGCACTTAGAAAAAATTTCAACAAGCAAAGCATTCTGATCCCTCCTCCTCAGAGCCATATATGGCACTGCCCCCTTGTGGTCTGTTAAAATTCAAATTCAAGCTCTGTTTTTATTGGCTGATTCGAATTCAAGCTCGGTTTTTATTGGCTGGTTACAAACTTTGTTTTTATTGGCTGTCATTGTCCTGGTCACTCTGTGTTTTCAGTGTTTTTATAAATGCTGATAGAGAAGCAAGGGGACTATAGTTTTTTTCAGAGATTACTTTGTCTAACATCAGTTTGCCAGTAGATAGTGACAGAGTGAAGAAATATGTTAAAAATATATTGTTTGAAAAGTTACAGACTATATTACAATCTTACATACCCCAGCTTTAAGCTTGTTAAAGACATGAATGGTAATGTTCTAACAAGTGGGAAGAGTGTTATGTAAAAAGGGTTGAGTACTTTGAGGAGTTAATGAATGAAGAGAATGAAAGGAAACGAGTAGAGGTTGGAGAAAATGTGAACCAGGAAATGGGAAAGATTAGTGAGGATGAAGATCAGAAATTTTCTGAAAAGAATGAAAAAGGGGAAGGCAGTTTTACTTGATGACATACCATTGGTGGTTTGGAAATATCTAGAAGAGATGGCAGTGAGGTTTAATTAAGGGTGAAAAAAATGACTGAGGAATGGAGAAGTGTGGTGGTGCCCATTTTTAAGGAAAAGGGTGATGTACAGAGATGTAGAACTGATCACTGTCCTCCTTGAACTGAACAACATACACAATATTACTCTGTTTGTTCCGGGGGACTGGATCTTTGGGATAAACTAGTCTTTGCTGCAATGTATTTTAAGTTCCCTTTCAGTCGGCCTCTCGGTGCAACATACTTGCTATGGGAATTGCGCCCCCACGCGATTACCTGAAGGAATATACTCACGCCTTTACGGCTAGGGGCGTCACCGCCGCGCCAGAGGCCCTGCCCTCTGGGTACTTAAGCGGCTTGCGCCCCTCCATCTTTCTCTTTTTTGCCCTTCACCTCGCTTAACACCTGAACTTCGTGGGACTTCTCTGTTGTCGCATCGCTCGACTGAGGTGAGCTTGCTCCCTACACTGAGCGTACAGAGAAATTTTCCTGCGTATTGCTGGGCTGGCGAAAGCTAGTCCAGCGTTTTTCTACTCACCTTCGAAGTTTTCTTCTTTTCCGCAGCTTTTCGCTCGACGGCGCTAACTGCGTCACAACCTCCTGCTATCATTAGCAGGCTAACCAGCGAAAGCAAGACGACGGAGAAGACGGCTTCAAACAAAAGAAAACTAGGAACAACTTTGACGCTTCTCGCCGGACATGGCTCCCGAGAAGGGAAAACGGAGGACAAGGAGGAGGAAAACCAAGACGACGAGTCCTCGCTCGCGCCCATGCCCCAGCAGCTGCGGCTACTCCCTCTCGGCGACGGACACCCACGAGGCCTGTCCTGTCTGCCTAGGGATTCTGCATGCGAGGAAAGTGCTGGAATTCCCCGACTCCTGCTCCCACTGCCATCAAATGTCGGCAGCAGTGAGGAAACGACGGGCTGACGCGTTGGCTAAATCCATGGCTAGAAATGTGGCGCTGAAGGTCGCATGTCGCACTAAAGTGCTCACTCCTGAACCGGAGCCCGACAACGTGGACCTGGAATGCAACGGCCGAGTCGGAGAGGACAACATGTCGGACTCCTCAGTTGCCGCCGAGGACTCGACGCCTGAAGTGTCCGACCAAGACGCCGAATATGGTCATAAAGGGAAAACTGTTGATTCCTCCCAGAACCTGGCGCAAATCTTACCGGAACCAAACTTGTCTGTACCTGCCCTGTTCGACCTGTGCCATAGGGCGGCAGATGCCCTGCAGGTCACGTGGCCAGACTCCATGCCTCGCCAACAGGCTACGAGGCTAGCGGGAAGCTACTTCTACGCGAAACAACCGACAACGTTGCAGAAAATGCCCATTTTACCGGACTTCCTAATGGAGCTCAAACGCTCCTGGGCGAAACCCGTAGCTTCCATCATGCTGCCATTATCCTGACTCCTTGACATCGCGGGAATGGTGACGTCAGGCCTAGCAAACACACCTCTGATAGAGGAGACTCTGGCGGCTCACTTGGCCCCCACAGCCACGGGGATGAAACCCACGCTACCCAGCAGGGCCTGCCGTGCTTTGGAGAAACAACTCGAGAAGTACTACAAGGCTCAGGGCCTCGCGGCTCGCGCAATGAACGCATCGACCATGGTGAAGGCATACCTGGCGGAAAAACTCCAACATATCCAGGTAACAAAAGACGAACAGGCCGCAACGGAAGCAATGGAGGAGGCCCGCCGTGCCTCGGACCTCGTGCTCCGCATGATAGGGACAATAGCCATTTCCCAAGGTAAGGCAATGGTGGAAATAGTTGTCGCCCAATGCTATCTTTGGCTAACTCTGTCGGACCTCCCAGAAAACCAGAGGTCCACTTTCCTCCAGCACCCCATCGAGTCGACGGGACTCTTCGGGGGAGCATTGGAACGCGTCCAGGCCAGGCTGGAACAAAGACGCAAACAGGCGGAAGCCCTCCGCGAGGGGTTGCCGAGGAAAAGCTTTGCACCCCCAAAGGAAGACACGCGTGGCCCACCACGGAAGAGACCCGCTGGTGGCAGCAAAACCTTCTAGTACCGGCCAAGGACCTCTTCAGTGACCCAATGTGGAAAACATACTCGAACCTGATGAAACAGGACGATCTGAGTATTTTACAGGTTTGCCCGCCCACGTGGTACGGGAAACTGACCTCTTGTGCCCAGTCTTCCCTTGTAAAAAAAACTATGAGGAGTGAGAGGTATGTCTGCGTGAACCAAACATGACTCGAATTTTGCATGTGTAAACAAAACAAACACTGTTTCAGACATGAACAAAAATAAAAGTACCAAAGCACAGACTGCCCTGGTTCTTGACTCGAGTCCCATTTTTATAAACAAACCATATGGTCAAACTATGAACCACAGTAAGATACACAAGCTCTCCCAAGTGTAGTGGGCATGACCGTGTCCACTTTGATACACCTGTGTATTTTTGAACTGTTCCAGAGATGACCTTTACTGACCTCTCAGTAAAGCAAGACATTTACTACAAATTATTCCATTAGTTGTAATCTGAGAACATAGTCACCAAAAGAGACTATTTCTATCTTTGATTTTATTCTAATGTAATCAAAAGAATAACTTTTGTCATTTTCATGATGTGTGCTTTTAAGCTGTGTTATTCTGTAAGAGTTAAACTGTGTCCAATGCTGGGTGAAAGTTGAAGACTCGGGTCAGAGAGACCCGGCCGTTTTGTTTAGAAAGTCAGAAGACAGTTAATCCGTTGTTTTTATGAAAAGGGCTCCAGCACTCTCTGTCTTTCCAAAACATTTTCACTCTGCTGTGAATTTCACCTTGAATCTTGATAACAACAAGTGAACTCCTCGCTGGTCCACGGACCAATGAAAAAGACACAAGTCTCACTCCTCTCATGATCTTCTTTTAAGTTCTAAGTTTTGCTGAAACGCTTCAGAGTCTGCTGGGAACTTCAAAGAGATGTGAACTTTCCCAAAGAGCTGGATGGACGTTTAGTCACACGCTAAGGGCACGTCATCCAGTTAAGGACTAATAACATGCTGTTATAGTCCACTTAGAACGAGCGTAAGCTCAAAACTTTGTTTATTCCTTCCTGGAATAGTTATCTTGAAGTCAGAGGCCAGTAGCTGACATATTTTCTGATGGTTGATGCGGATCCCAGGAGACGTTGAAAACGTAAACGAGGACCGGCTCGGACGTGCTGGGCCTGAAGGACTCTGTGCATCTGAAAGGCTGGTGTCATCTCTTTATCAGACTCGTCGTCGAAGGTAAAGAGCTGTTTACAAACGTACCTGGATTTAGCAGAAGTCGGATGAAAGTGTCACTTCTGGTAACATGCTCAAGACAATTTCCTTTAAACCATCTCTCCATCTTTCCTCCTATCCCCTTTCCCTCAATTCTAAGCTGGAAACTATTTAAGTCATAGAGCCTCAGACTAAATATGTTAACATCCTGTATTTATGTCTGTTGTGTTACAATTTAAATGTGCTGACGTGTTAAATTGCAAGAAAGTGAAATCATGTCAATCAAGTGTAATGGTGTTAATTTAGTTGATTTATTTTAAATAAATGGTAGTGTCTTTGGCATACCAACTAAGTTAACGTGTCCATTGTCACTCTATGGCTTTATTTATTTATCCATCATAAAGATCACAGAAATATTGGGTAAACTGAAAAAGAAAGAATCCGTGAAATTACTATTCAATCTGAATGAGTAAATTAATTAAGGTAAAGAGGTCAGTATTAATATTGACCTCCTCATAATCCTTTACATCTGGTGGCACCGTACGAGTTTCTGAAAGTTTATTGATAAATCTGTGATCTCTCATGAACTGTAACGTCATGTTTGCATAATAGGATCCAAGTTTTAAACTCTGAGGATAATAATTTTGGCTGGAAGTGTTCAAGACAGGCAGATTCTGCATGTTTTTATCATTTGAAGCTGAGAGATTGTTATTGTTTCAACTCTGTTACACGCTGTTGGAAGCATTCAGGTGAGGTCTTGTCAGCCCGTGGTCTGTGGGGGTTCTGGTTCTGTTCGGTCCAGCTCACGCACACACTCCTGTACAAAGCTTTGTTGACCGCCGAGTCAAAAGCCTGAAAGCTATAATTAACATCTACCAGATTGCTGTGTGTGGTATTTTACATTTTAGAGCAGGTCAAAGAAGCATATTACTGTTAGAACGTTGTCGGATAGTGGTTCTGAAACCCGAATTCTGCTCCTTTAAAGTGGACGGAACCGACCTGAACGCGGCTCCGAGGGAGTCCGTGTCGTGTTACAGTTGACGTGCTGGTTACTGAGCGTAGCTAAGTTGTGCCTGTTTTAAATGTGATTGCCATGTTTCGGAATTTTGGAAAGTTAATTTGAAGCGTTTGAGTTGTGTATAGAGTCTATAGAATTGGGTTCTGCTGTGCTAAGCTAACGTTACAGCGACGTGTCCTACACGTTTGTTTATGAGCTGTGATTGGATAAAAAGAGAGTCGTGATCTGTCAATCACGCCTCGTATCTGTAAAGCGCTGATTCGCTGAGGTGGGGGACGCACGCCGTTGCGACCAGCCCACTTTGTCGTCATTTCCGGCACTGCATTGGTCGAAGGTAAGAAAACTACATTCACCATGGATGCTTGGGAATAGTACTACAAGCGCTGTGATTGATTGGTTGACGTCACGTATCTTTGTAGCGAGCTCCGCCTCACTCAAGTACGAGAGCTGGTGACGCGCTACGTCGACCCGCCTATTTTTGTCGTCATTTCCAGGTGCACTTTGGGTGACAAGCAGTTCACACTCACAGGACGAACGGAGATTTCACTGAGAGTTTAAAAACTCATTTGAAGCCATCTAAACTGTCTAACCACATAAATCTGTCTCTGACAAGAACGTGGTTCGAGCGCTTATCACGGACACACTAGAAACTAACTCTAAAAGGTTGTTTTTAGTTTAAATACTGAATAGAAAAATCAGTCTCCTCGTGATAACATTAAGACTTGAAGCTGCCCCCTGTTGGTTAAAAGACGTTAACAGATGAATTTTCTCATAAAACATCATACAAAGTCAGCATTTTTATGGTGAATTACCAGCTCTAAAATTGTTCTGTACACAAACAATAACTCCTGTTTATTTTAAATAATTTTTTAGAATAACAGAGGTACAGACAAACATTTTTGCTTATTTTAAATACAAAATAATTTAAAATAACAAACAAAAGTACACTTCTCACTCCAGATACATTCTCTTGGAGCAAAATTAAACAGGATCTGCTAAATTTTAGTGTTAACAGTGCATTTATTTGAAATCTTTAAATAGGTGTTTGGGTGAAAGACAGAAAAATTAAGCGTGGTTCAATAGTAATTGTTTTAAAAGATAAGTCTATTAAGTTAATACGGCCACAAAGGCTTTAACTTAAAACATTTTTCATTGAAGGTAAAACCTAAAATAAATAATAGGTTCTGAATGAATAAAAGGCTTGTTTATAGATTACAAGGATAAAACCAGAAAGCTGTTTTAGTGAAGTAACTCAACGCTAAGAAAACATTTATCTGCATACACTATAATAAATACCATCTTGTTGATTCAAACAAAATCAACACAAAAAGATGGCAGATACAGAGGCAGAAGATGCTGACTCATCTATAAAAAATTTAGACGTTTTAGAGCTGCTCGAAACAGAGATTCTAGTACTGCAGGACAATGTGCAATGGCTCACAACATCCCTAGAGGAATGCATACATGCACGAGAAGAAGCTGAGAAGAAATGTACGGAGTTAAAATGTGATAAAAAGAGTTTAGAGAGAGAATTAAAAGTTTGTAAGGCTAAGCTGTCCTTTACAACAATGAAACTCCATGAAACTGTGGAGAATGAAAAACGGCAGACGTTATCTATGTCACATGAGAGAAGCTTATGTGAAAAAGCTCAACAACTGGGCACAAAGCTACAAAGTGATCATAACAAATCACAAGTACGGTGCACGGTGTTGCAAAATGAAAATGAGTGCTTACAATACAAACTAATGATATGCACACAAGACAAGGAATTATTTTCACAAAGGCTCACGGTGTTACAGCTTGATAATGAAAGGTTGCGAGCCCAACTACAAAGTTGTCAGGCACGACAGGCTTTGACAACAGATCAACTCTCTGTAGAGAGAAAAAGATGGTTGGATGTTAGGGAAACACAGTTTCCAACACCGCAGCCTAGAGCACCAACGCCGCCGCCTAGATCTCCTACACCGTTGCCTAGATCACCAACACCGCGGGTTACATCACCACTACCCCCTCCCCGGAAAAAGCGGGCACTCCAACCGTACAACGTACCTGGTAAGCCCTCTCAACAGGGGCAGGGACCTGCGTATTATGGGCCAGAAAACCCACCACATACGCAGATGGATGAGACTGATGATAACCCACATCCTCCTCTCTCAATGGCTGAACTACGGAATATGGCTAAAAGCATTCAAACCTTCGCTCCACGCCCCTTGGGCTCACATGAAACCAAGATCTATCTCGATGACCTTGATTTTCAGCTTCAACGCTTCCCAGAAGCTACAGTTGATGATAAAATCTGTCTGGTAAGGTTAACCTCAGACAGGACAGTGCATGCTTTCATGAAGCGTCAACGGGACGTCGTGATGAAAGACTACAGTATTTTATGTGCTACGCTGATAAAGGAGTATACTCCTTGCACGGGGCCCGATGGCATCATAGCGGCGGCGGACGTCAAGCAAGGTAGGAATGAGCACCCAAGGTCATATTATGACCGAATATTCCGTGCCTATTTCGGTGACAGATGCGAACCAGAAATGGAGGAAGAGATAGGGTTTAAATATATCTTCAGCAAAAATCTTTGCCCTGACATAAGAGAGAAAGTACATGTCAGCGCAAACTACAAACGGAGGTCCATCGAAGAAATAAGAGAGTGCGCGATAGATGTTTTTACAGGTCGCACACCAAACAAAACACCCTTTGAGGTGTGTCCTGGTGAAATGGTCAAATCCAACTCACTAGAGCTGGAAGGGGCGCGGAAACCGACACCCTATCCTACAAAGAGTGAGAAAAAACAGAATTTTCGACCTAACAGACCACGTAGTGAAGGTGCCCGCTGGAACTATGAACCGCAGTGGCTCAGACAAGACCCAGAGTTCGGAAAACGATTTCAAAAGGGGGGCGCACGTCCTAAAGATAAGAAAGATGGTCACAAAAGTAAACCATATCACAAAGGGGGTCCCAACAGGAACCCCCAGGTCAAGGACAAGCCCATCCTGCCCCTCAAATGGAACAGTCCGAGACAGGCAAAAAATTGCAAAAGTTCCAGAAGAAAGGCCATAATTCTCTGTCCCCAGAGGACATGGAGAAAATACGTCGGTTGTTAAAAGAGTTGGATAAAACAAGCAATGATAACAAACCTGGAGTGATGTGTAGCACTATCGTTGATAGTAAGTCAGAGCACGCAAATCACGACAGTCAACAAGACACTGATGGTCAGGATGCTGACAATCAGGATAATGACAGTCAATACATTGACAGTCCAGAGTGTGTCAGTCAACAAGACGTTGACAGTGACCATGACATTATTGTCACAGACTCTAACAGCCCCTCATCAAACAAAGGGGGGGAACTTAAAGGGGACCAAATGTAGGATATATAATTTTTTGTGGTTTATCTGTGGGCTATCCAGACCATTTTCAGTCAATTTTATACACAAAATAATGCTTAGATAATAAAATATCCCCTTTCTAATTCTGCCAAATTTCACTTCCGTTCTAAACGACCGGTTTATGAATAATGAGGTCTGAAAGCCACGCCCTACAAAGACCTATTTACATTAACTACGCCCTCTGTAACAGCCAGTATCTCTAATATGTTGTTATTTTAAAATTAGCTCTTTTTTATTACTCATTTGACTTACTGTTAGTGCTAGTAGCTTAAGATAACTTACCAAAAGCCCTCTGCGCGCGCCGCCATTTGCAGCTCCTTTTTTTAGCATTAGCCCACCTTCGAGGCTGATAGCTTTTCCTCCTCCGAGCGGGCGGTGTTAGCTCCGCTCGTTGCATGCGGCGCTGTTGGGAGCTATCGCTGCTTCAGTCCACACACAAAGTTCACAGAATGTCTCCAGTTAATTTATCCGCATGAGGCAACCTTTGACCGGACCCCCAGACCTCAAAAGTCAGTAGCTCCCAGCAACTCCCGCACGCAGACGGCGGTCTGCAAAACAAAATGCTTAAAAAAAAAAAAGGGATGCCGCGGCCAATACGCGAACCCGTGTCCTTCGGATGACGAGTCCAGTTCACTACCTCTGGGCCAACCGGGCAGTTATGCAAAAAGCAGTCTTTAAAATTAGCTCTTTTTTATTACTCATTTGACTTACTGTTAGTGCTAGTAGCTTAAGATAACTTACCAAAAGCCCTCTGCGTGCGCCGCCATTTGCAGCTCCTTTTTTTAGCATTAGCCCACCTTCGAGGCTGATAGCTTTTCCTCCTCCGAGCGGGCGGTGTTAGCTCCGCTCGTTGCATGCGGCGCTGTTGGGAGCTATCGCTGCTTCAGTCCACACACAAAGTTCACAGAATGTCTCCAGTTAATTTATCCGCATGAGGCAACCTTTGACCGGACCCCCAGACCTCAAAAGTCAGTAGCTCCCAGCAACTCCCGCACGCAGACGGCGGTCTGCAAAACAAAAGGCTTAAAAAAAAAGGGATGCCGCGGCCAGGACGCGAACCCGTGTCCTTCGGATGACGAGTCCAGTTCACTACCTCTGGGCCAACCGGGCAGTTATGCAAAAAGCAGTCTTTCATCGTATAAGAAATAATCACAACCACCTACATTTAGAACGGTGAAGTTTTGATTAGATTTTGATGAAGTGAAAGGTATTCTTAAAATAAATAAGTTGCTAATCTGAAAATATATCGATCAGTGGTGCTTGATGGTACAGACTGTCGCCCCACGAGAGAGTGTGTGTGTGCACAGTTTTCTGCCGGCTGCGCGTTGGGAGCGATATTACACTAAAAATTGAACTAAAACGTAAAAATAACAATTATAAAGTATTATTATGTCGATGTATATATCTAGTCTCACCCCGATTTCTCCGAAACAAAAGGCTTTAAAAAAAGGGGGAAAAAAAAGATGCCGTTGACAGGATGCGATCTCCGCTCTCCTGCGTGGCGCTCAAGTGTCGTAACCGCTCAACCAAACTGACAGTTGTGCAAAAGTAGTCCTTCATCATATAAGAAACAAGTCCAAACCGCGAGAGTGTGTGTGCACAGTTTCAACGAGACAGAGTTCATTCAAACAAGGTAATAAAACATTCTGGTTTTACTCGAGATGTGCTGCATGGCTGGAGCAGGGCAAACCCCTAGCCCCCCGGGGGCTAAATAAATGAATAAATGACCGCCAGGTCAGCTCCTAAACCGCTAGGCAACCGTGACATCTTTTATACTCAAGTGGGTGGAGCATCACCAGGGGTTGCTAGGTGAGGGGCTGGACTCAGGCTTGAGGTGATTGGCTACGGTTTGTGACGTCACAAACCGCAGGAAGTGTGAAACGAAGCGTTTTTAATCACAGACAAATAAATCTACTTAGAGTAAATAAACCACTGGGTGCATTTTTTTGGCACAAGGACTGTTTTTTTATGAAGTAAATACCCAAAGTTGAGTAAAAAAACATTAAAAAGTGAATTTTGCATGTGTGGTCCCCTTTATTCATCGACGACCGTGACCCACCACAAACTGAAAACTCAGACACGTTGGTGACTGCACTGACGGTTCAGATGAAGAAAGATTACACAGTCAGAGGTCAACGTAAACAGAATGATTGGCCGAAACCTTTAAGGTTTCTGTGTGACTTTGAAAAAAGGGGGGAGGCTATGAAAGCTTACCTGCCAATCACACTGGAAGGGGTCCTCACGCATGAAGCACTCCTGGATGGCGGAGCCGACATTACCATTATGTCAGCCAAACTGTTCGAGGAACTACGGACCGCCGCTAACGGTGTTCACAGGCAAATACCCCTTGTAAAAAGTGCTATAGAACTGCAGGGTCTCGCAGAGACGAGAACAACCCTAACAGCTATAGCTATGGTTCACATGCAGATTGGCAAAATGACATTATACCACCCGGTACATGTGTCTACACTCGATTCATTCCCATTTCTAGTTGGCCAAGACTTTATAAACCGCTTTGATGCAATTATAGACTATGGCCGACAGAAAATGTGGAGCACAGTGAGAAAGCCTCTGCCAATAAAAGTGCCTCCTAGTTGTGATACAGACTGCCTAACCGCAGGTACCGCAAAGGACACACGGGACACCTCATCTGAGGACAAGAGCCCGGTAAGTGAACCTACAAAAACAGGTGAGGCAGAAGAGGCCCAACAAGAAAGCCTCCTCTGCGAGCTGAAACAATCAGCACTCACTGAACACTACCTACAACAGGTAGTAAAAGGTGTCGAGATCCAGGGATCCCACACCGAAGATGCTGTACTGTCTCCTTGGACAGATAATTCAGCAATCAGCCAAGCTCTTTATGAAACCTTGGTTAAAAAACAAATGGGTCTAGAACTAACGAAGAAAGCTTTACGCTTTCATCTCGATCCCAACAGTGAGCGGGTAATGACCGCAAATGGAGTCATTCGCCTGAACATGAACTGGAACAGACGAGAACTGGTCCACCCGTTCCTCGTGGTCCAAAACTTACCACATGCATCCTATATAGGCTCTGACATTTTGGTAAGATTGGGTGTCCGAGTGGACACCGTCAACAATGTACTGTGGTCGCTGGAAACAGACAAAATGGATTCTCCTGTGCTAAGCACAGAAAATCTCAAAGCTGGACAGACCATACCAGAAGTCTGCGAGGTTGCTTGCAACCAATCCATCACAGTACTACCTCAGGCAATGAACCAGATGGTGGAAGTTCACATCATAGCTAATCAAGCTATTAGCCAAAAGCAGGCATACTTTCAACTATCTCCTAAGTTTTACAACTTAGGACTGTCCATTGAGGCCACGAGACAAGTGAGCCTCGACTGCAGAACCACATCTGTTGCTGTGTGTAACACAGGCACGGAAGCGGTACTGATCAAGAAATACACAAAAATAGGATGGTTGATCTCCACTGATTTCCATGATTTTGAACTGAGCATTACATTTCTGGGAGGACTCCCAGAATACCTGATCCCACATGAATACACGGGGCAAGTCTTGTTCACAAAGCCAAAACAGGCCATAGCTCTCGTCTCGGTCAATGAGGTCGACCAAGACACAGTCTATGGGGTCGGTCTAAACCGAGACATCAGCCTAAGCTCTCATACCTATAGTGTCCTGCCTATAAACAGGGTAAATGACACAGAAAGGGATTCATTGGAGCTCCCCAAAGAACAAGAACCCCTCTCAATTTCTTCTCAGATCGAACAGGTGGTCGCCCGAGCCGACGCCCTGAAAACTGATGGAGAAAGGGACAGACTGCGTCAAGTTCTCTTAAAGTTTGAGAAATCATTTTCAACCGACTCAATGGATTGTGGGTTGACCACGCTCCACTCAGTGAGCATCCCAACCCCGCCCGAAGCTCCACCCACATTTGTCAGACAGTACAAGATTCCTCTGGCAGCACATCAACCTATCAGGGAAATCCTTGATAACCTTCTAAAGAATGGTATCATCAGATACTGTAACAGCACTTACTCTGCGCCTTTGTGGCCAGTGTTAAAACCAAATGGAAAGTGGAGACTCACAATTGATTACAGAAAGCTAAACAAACAAGTCCCCTTATCACGGTGGCCAATGACCCAGCTCCAACAAGAACTGCCCAAGGTCACCAATGGTAAGTACTTCTC
>JBBPBX010016413.1:0-14513 GCA_038048925.1 Garcialebias charrua
TTATTTGCCTACTTGTACCTACCTACCTATCCCTACCTACCTACCTACCTACCTACTTATCTATACCTACCTACCTACCTACCTACCTACCTTTCTTTCTTTACCTACCTACTTATCTATACCTACCTACCTATCTCTACCTATACCTATCTATCTCTACCTATACCTATCTATCTCTACCTACCCACCACAAGTGGTACATGAGATGGAATGAAATTAAGTACATAGGATTCCAATTACACCCCAAAAATAGCAAAATATACACCTAACTAACTAAGCAACTAACCAACTCACCAACTGACAAAATTACAATCTAACTAACTAAATGCCTAACTAGTTAATTAACTGACTGACTTTTTCTTTTAAGTGGATACTTGGCAGTCCACTGTCTGCATGTTTGGAGGCTTCAGAAGAGTCCTGTCCATAACATTCACCGTTGAGAGTCGTGCTCCAGTTGCATCCATTGTGTCCGTCATGGAGGTTTGTTGCCAGCTCTCAAACTACCTCCTGCAGCTCGCAGTAGACTAAACACTGAAGTACCTGTGACATTTTACCCACATCGTGTTTTGGTGGCCCTCCTTTGATCCTCTCTAACCTCATCGTTGGGGCCCTTGATTATGCGTATTTCCTTTCTGTGTTTAAAGGTGGCGACTGTTTCGCACCTTGTGAAGGACGTTGAGGGTCAAGCCCGTCTTTTATTTCAGCGTCTCTCGCTGGAAGTAAATTATGCGCTGCAGTTGCCAGAGCGACGTCGCCCGGGCAGCCTGTAATGACGGGCCTCGGATGTTCTGGGGAAGGGATTTATAAGCTGCTGGTTATTTCCCATTGGCAGACCTACAGCAACGTTTCCCTGAGGGAAAAATGTGTGGAACGTAACGCGAGCCGTTCAGAAAATTGGAATTTTATTCCTTTTTTTTTCTTTTTTCCCTGGAATGAAATGGAGTTTCTTTAGTTGAATCTTGGCCCATTCTTAAAACAGTGTAACTTCTAAAACATTCCAGCTTTGCAGTGGATATTTAGTTATTTGAAAAACAGAAAACAGTTTGTACAAATCGATGATGTGAGATCTAACCAATGTAATGTTTTGTCTGGAGTGCCACAAGGCTCGGTACTTGGACCTAAGCTATTTATCTTACCCGGTATATGTAAATGATTTAATGAAGGTGTCCAGTATCCTTAAATGTGTTCTTTTTGCCGATGATACTACTTTCTTTTGTTTGGGTAAATATTAGGAACAAATGTTTGAGTTGATGAATATTGAGTTTGTTAAAATACAAACTTGGTTTAAATTAAACAAGTTATCGATGAACCTTGATAAAACTAATTATATGATATTTAGTAAAAGAAAGATAACTGTCAGTTAGGCCAGTTTTTATTTTACAGAAAAGAGCAATAAGAATTATTACAAGAAAGCATTATTGTCATCCTTCTAGTATTTTGTTTAGTCAGTTGGAATTATTGAAGTTCTATGATTTAGTTGACTACCATATTCTTTTAATACTGTTTAAAGCTCATAACTGCACGCTACCTCCAAACATTCAAACTCATTTTTTAAAAAGGAAAAGTACCTATAATCTTAAGGGAATGGACATTTTTGTAAAACCACAGTACAGGACTAGTTTGAAGGGTCGGTCTACTCTAATTCAAGGTATAAGTCTGTGGAACGGTTTGGAAAATAATGTTAAAATAGTAAAGACAAGGCCTATGTTCAAGAAAATGATTAAGACTAAGTTTTTGAAAAGATACATATATTAATTTATCTCAAATGTACCATATAATTGTGATTAGTTATTTGTCATGTTATATTATTCATAGATGATTGTTGTCTGAATTGATATTTTGAGTTTAATTTTGTTTTAAAGAAGGGGCAGATACGATAAGATTATTTTCTTCTTCTGCCACCTTTCATTTTATGTATTGTTTACTTTTACTACGTGATTTTGTAAATTGTTTTTTGTGTTTTTTAAATATGAAATGAACAAACAAACTAAACTAAACATTCATTGTTTCTTTATTCGTTTAGAGTTCGAGTGGAGCTTCAGCCAGGACCTGTCGGCCATCTTGGTGAAACGGGAGGAGCCCGACGGGGGTCAAAGTTTAGAACCGGAGCCGATGGATAGCCCAACGCTCGTATTAAGCCCCGCCCCTCCACACAGAGGATCACCGTGGAAACACGTGGTCAGCATCCGTCTTTTTGCTCTGCTGTTTCTATTGGCCGATGATTTACGAGTTTGTCGTTTTCGTAGGAGCACTGTTACGACGACGTGAAGCCCGTCGCCATAAAGGACGAACCCGGAGAGATCGGAAAGTACCTCGGCCTGCCCAGCGGTACACACAACGCCACACAAACACACACTCCTGCTGCATGAACAGTAAAACCAAGCGGTAGGCCTTAAGGTTCTGGATCTTGACCGGATCAACGACTTTCATTTAGGAAAATATTCGTCTGTGGTTCGTCGTCTGTGAGCAGAAGCGCCTCGTTCAACTCTTTCTTTCCTGTTTAGACGATGCCCTCCAGCTCCCGCCCACCCCTCCCAGTAGTAACCATGGGGACAGCGACGGCTCACTCCCTCCCTCCTCGCCGCACCTCCCTCTCCCACCGTCTTCACCGCTACCGCAACAGAGGTCAGGAGGTCGTGCCTCCTCCGCCTCCTCCTCCTCCTCCTTGGCCATCTCTTCGTCCCCGCTCCTCACCGCTCCACATGTGAGATTCTCTCTCCTCCACCCATCACAAACTTCACTATTAACTAGGAAACTTGCAGCCACGTCGGGGTTAGGATCATTTTAATCGGATGAGACGCGTGAACCACCGAATCGATGCCGGTTCACCGTTGTGTTCCGCTTCCAGGAGAGTCCTGGATTACATTTGTTAAACATCAACAGCTCTGCAGAGTAAAGCATCGGTGGAAACTGGGAATTTGACCGTGCTGTAAACACACGGCAACACGTCTGCGATCCCTTTTCTTATGGAATTGTTCTTTAGTTAAATGCGCCGACATGGAAAAGACTGTTTAACCCAGGGGGTGTCAAACTCGTTTTGATCTGGGGGCCGCATACAGCTAATCCAGTGGTTCTTAACTAGGAATGTGCGATATGGCCTAAAATTCATATCACGATATGTATTGTGAAGGGTGGCGATAACGATATATATCGCGATATGATTTTGGTATAAAACTTGCAATAGAAATAAAATAAAAAAAGCATAGGGTGTCCTTTTGCCATAATTTATTTTGAAAACTGCTATACCACAAAATAATCTCTATTAAGAAAATTTCACTACTAGGTCCAGAGAGTTTTTAAATAATTAACAACTCAAGCATTAGGCTTCTTTCTTGTAGTGCAAAACAGTGCAAAATATATCTTGTGTAGTTTTAGCCATAAGTTTTAAACTAAAGAATATGTTGTTAACTCGTAACAGTTTCCAATATTGTCACTTAAGAAACGAACAACAGAGCATTTTACACTGAAAACACTTCAGCCTCCAACCCTCTAGAGGGCGTCTCCTTCTGCTTTAAGGAGATCTGACAAGGCAACCAGAAGAAGAAGAACCAGTTTCCTCTGTGGCTTTGACCAGAGGGTCTCGCAGTAAAATCACACAACACAGCGTTCTGTTCACAGATCAGAGAGCAGGTTTCTCTAAAGCTGACCAACGTTTACTTTAACTTTAGACCAAAAAAAAAACTTTCGACGGAACGCACCGTTTTGCGCATGCGTCCGTATACGGCAAAACTACGGCAAGCCGGACGAAGTTAGCTTATAGCTTCGATACTTAGCGCTCGAAGAAAAGACTTTAACACCACTTACACACAGTTTTAAACTAAAAAAAGTAAAGATTAAATCTGACAACTCTGATTTAAAGCTGACCAACGCTTACTTTAACTTTCGACAAAAAAAAAAAAACTTTCGACGGAACACAGCGTTTTGCGCATGCATCCGATGGCAACACGTTAGCTTGTAGCTTCGCTATTAGCACTCGAAGAAAAGACTTTAAACACCACTTACGCACAGTTTTCAACACAAAAAAGTATCGATTAACTCTGACAACTCTGTTTGTACACTTCAACACCACTTATGCACAGTTTTAAACTAAAAAAAGTAACAATTAAATCGGACAACTCTGATTTTGCGGTTAGCCAGTAGAAGACAGATCTCTATCGTAGGCTAAATTTATATCGTTTATACCGTGTACCGGTTATATTGCGCATCCCTATTCTTAACCTTTTTTTGAGTTACGGAACCCTCCAGTTTCATATGCCCACTCACTGAACCCCTCTTTTGTAATATATAAAATATGATTTTTTTTCCAAATTCTACAACATCACCTTGCTCAAAGAACAAAACCAACACAGTGCATGAACTCACAACAAATTACGGTATTACTTTATTCTGGCCCCATAAGAGTTTCATCCCCCAAAAATATTTTTTGTACTATTTTTCTAATTAACATTAAAATAGGATTTTGTTGAAGAATAACATTTTTTGGGTAAATTAGGCTGAAAGCGTCAGAAATTACCACAAAAATTTTAATTAAACCAGAAAAAAATTACTAAAAAAATGTTGCTGAAAAGGTAGAATAAGCTTAAATTAGCAGAAGAAAGCAAAAAGAATATATTTGCCCAATTAGGCTGAAAGAAGCAGAAATGAGCACAAAAATGTGGAAATTATCTGAAGAAAATCTAAAATTAGAAAAAAAGATTCAGCTGAAAAGTAGCTAAAATAGCAGAAAGAAGCATCACCAGAATGAAGTTGAGAGAGCACATTTTTGCTGAATTAGGCTGACATTTTTTGAAATAAGAGCATTAAATGTGGAATTAGCTTAAAAAGCTAAAATTAGCATAGACACAGCTAAATAGTAGCAGAAAAAGCTGAAACGCAGAAATAAGCTATATATTACAAAAGAGGGGTTCATCATATCTGGCTCGTTTCACCTTGAATTCAGCAAGCGTTGTGTTCTTGTGTTCCCCGTCTCCATGCATCTTCATGAAGTTTTCCTTTAGTTTTACCGGTGCAAGACTAGAGTTGCTCAACTTCGCATTGCATATCATGCAGATCGGACGCTGACTTCCATCCCGTTCCGTGACACACAGCGAATCCATGTTGGACATATTCGTCCAACCACTTTCTTTTTTGCTCTACATATTTACCGTAGTTTGTAAAATATTGTGAAAAAAACACACGACGTACAACTACGACACGACAGCCGCGCGCGTTAAATTTCCGCATCATTACAGAATCTGCAGTGTTGCCAGATTGGGCGGTTCACCTCGATTTTCCTTCTGACTTTTGCGGGTAGAGAGTGCTTTGGGCGGGTGGGACTCTATCTGGCAACACCAGTCACACCGGTGTTTACACAAGTGTGTCTTTACATCCGGGGCAGAGTCTCCACCGAACCCCTGGGGTTCGATCGAACCCAGGTTAAGAACCACTGAGCTAATCTGATCTTAAGTGGGCCAGACCAGTAAACTCATTCCAAAATTACATAGAACGAACAGTAAGTCCACTTTTTTCTTTGTATTAGTGCAAAGAAGAAATAAATTATAAAAATCTTTACATTAAATTAATTGTCCTTTTACACTTTTACTCAGTTTAACATTTATTTAAAACTTAAAACACATTAAAAAAAACTGATCACAGTGATTGCACAACGTTTTAAAACATTTAGTCAACAAACAGTTTTATAGGAAGAAGTCCATTTTTCTTGAAAAATCCGACACTCTGTGTCCACTTTTCTCTTTTTTGACAAGGACATTCCGCTGATGAGGGTGCCCGACTGTCCGTTCCAAGAGAAAAAGCGGGTAAAGCCATAGATATCATATATAAACACGGGTAAAGCGATTGAACTGACTAAAACACAGCGCCTCTAGCGGACAACATAGGAACTGCAGATTTTAAAGAAAATAACGTTTATTCTTTTTTTTTTATAATTCAGATTTATCCTCGGGCCAACTAAACCCCATGGCGGGCCGGTTCCGGCCCGCGGGCCGTATGTTTGACACCCCTGGGAAGGTCTCATAGGAGAAAGAACTCTATGCTGATTTTGTCCGTTTTTAAATTCAGTAATTTATTTTTGGGTGCGTTCAGGAAACGCAATTGTTTCTGACAAAGCCAAAAAACCTTCTAAACTTTTTTGTCATGCCAGAATTGTTTCAAACGCTCCGTATGTTCACAGTAACTTTACTGCCCTCTAGTGTTCTTTAAAGATAAAAATCCACCCGATTGAAATCCCATTATAAATGCATTGTCTAATCTAGGGATGGGGCCGATCTGATCCAGTATCGGTTTAAATCTGTATCCGTTGATCAAAGCCAACAAGAATTACAACTCATAGTGCCACAATCAAAAACGAAACTAAAAAACGGGGAGTGGACTGTGTTGATTTCCCATAATGCTTAGCGGTATATTAGTGTTCAATGTATAGTTTAAATCTGTATCTGTTGATCAAAACCAACAAGAATTACAACTCATAGTGCCACAATCAAAAACTAAACTAAAAAACGGGGAGTGGACTGTGTTGATTTCCCATAATGCTTGGCGGTATTTTAGTGTTCCGGGCTGCACCATGAGTCAGAAGGACGTCTGTGATATAGGCCTGCCTCTTATGCGCTATTAAAGTTTGGGTAATACTTGTTGTGAGGCTCAGAGTGTCTTCTTTGGGTTTAACTCACACAATGTTAAGACAGAATTCACATAGTGTAATACTCGTGCTCTCCATTCAAGAAATTCATTATTACAGCCACATATACCTGAACGGTATCGGATCTAAAAAGTATCGGTATTGGTCGATACTCAGATCTAAGTACAGTATCAGTATCGGATCGGAAGTAAGAAATGTGGATCGGTTTATCCCTAGTCTAATCCCATTGTTTGAAATTTGACAATAATTAGTAATTATTGAAAATTTAAGAAGAAATTATGATTAATTTTTGAATGTAGTACCATTTTTTGACCACTAGATAGCAGTATAAGACTGTTTGAACCAAAGGATGGATAGTGAGGGAGTGAGCAACGTCTCTTTAAAAAAAAGTGGGAGGGAGGCCCTTTTGTCTCTCTTTCCAGTTTTTCGGTTCTTAAAATGGCGGACGCTCGGTGGTTTGAGCTCTTAAACGTTTTTCACACGAAACTTTTAATAAAAAAATCAGTAAACAAGTTCTCAGCTTCTTTTTGCAAAGAAAAACAACTTTTTACACGAAGGCATGAATTTCGGAGCTTCGACAAGACGGAGGGGGTTTTTTTCCCCGAGGTCGGCCTGTTAGCTTAACTCGTAGCGTAACTTTTTAGCTTAGCTGCTTTTAACGATCCAAACACGCAATTTTTGGATGGTTAAAACAGATTTTAAAGAAAAAGGGAGTAGTCTGTGTCTTCAGTAGAAAGAAAGAGACGCGAAGAAATGATAAAGCGATAAATGAAAATGAGGTCGATAATTTTTTTTAAATCATGTGATTAATTGATTTATCGTTTATCGCGACAGACCTACCCATAATTATCATATCTCAAAATAAAGCATTCCTTTCAATAATGTTTTTTTAAACCAATATATCTATAATTTAGATGTCTATATTAGCTCACTCCATGATGTTTTGCTTTTTACGTTTGACAGCATCTGTTAAAAACTTACGGACTTCAACTCACCTCGGAAGAGGTTCGTCTTTCCCGTCCGAGTTCCGCCTCTCATCTCGAAATTGTTTTAGTTTGGCTGTAAAGAGCAAACACACACTAAGTTGCACATACAAAACTCTGAACTGGAAATTTAAAAAAATTAATATAAATAATCCTTTAGGGTGTTCTAATGAGGGGAAATGCCATAAAATAATGGTGTTTTTTTTTCAAAATAAAAGCCCTGAAACAATTGTTTTCAAAATAATTTAAATTTGATATTTGTATTTCAGGCTGACAGCTCTGAATGACTAATTTATCAAGGACAAAAATATTTGTGAACTCGTATTTTAAGCAGTTTTTGTAAGGCGGTCGATGTTTACGCCAAGAGACGCCGACGGTCATGAAGTTTCAGGACCTTCCGGGAGTTAAAGGTTGAATAAAGGTTGAATGGATGAATAAAGGTTGAATAAAGGTTGAATAAAGGTTGAATGAATGAATAAAGGTTGAATAAAGGTTGAATAAAGGTTGAATGAATGAAAAAAGGTTGAATGAATGAATAAAGGTTGAATAAAGGTTGAATAAAGGTTGAATGAATGAATAAAGGTTGAATAAAGGTTGAATGAATGAATAAAGGTTGAATAAAGGTTGAATAAAGGTTGAATGAATGAATAAAGGTTGAATGAATGAATAAAGGTTGAATAAAGGTTGAATAAAGGTTGAATGAATGAATAAAGGTTGAATAAAGGTTGAATAAAGGTTGAATGAATGAATAAAGGTTGAATAAAGGTTGAATAAAGGTTGAATGAATGAATAAAGGTTGAATAAAGGTTGAATGAATGAATAAAGGTTGAATAAAAGTTGAATAAAGGTTGAATGAATGAATAAAGTTTGAATAAAGTTTGAATAAAGGTTGAATGAATGAATAAAGGTTGAATAAAGGTTGAATAAAGGTTGAATGGATGAATAAAGTTTGAATAAAGGTTGAATAAAGGTTGAATGAATGAATAAAGGTTGAATAAAGGTTGAATAAAGGTTGAATGAATGAATAAAGGTTGAATAAAAGTTGAATAAAGGTTGAATGGATGAATAAAGGTTGAATAAAGGTTGAATAAAGGTTGAATGAATGAATAAATGTTGAATAAAGGTTGAATAAAGGTTGAATGAATGAATAAAGGTTGAATAAAGGTTGAATAAAGGTTGAATGAATGAATAAAGGCAGAATTGAAGCTTATCGGTTGTATTTTCATTCACCAGAAGCTGCAGGGTTCAGGACCCCTCCTGCTGACAGAAGAAGAGAAGAGGACTCTGGTCGCAGAGGGGTACCCGGTTCCCCACAAACTCCCGCTCACCAAGACCGAGGAGAAGGCGCTGAAGAGGGTCCGACGGAAGATCAAGAACAAGGTGAGCTCGGCTGCTTTTCACTGGCCAGGATGAGAGGCCGAGCACTGATGTGGTAGCTCCTGGAGCGTGTGTTGAGAACCACTCTCGGCTACTACCACACCAAACGTTTGACTTTTAGCTGTTTTTATTATTATTATTATTATTTATAAGCCGGACGTTAAACGTTCTCTTGTCCGGGTCATAACGTCTGATCCGCACAAGATATATTAATGAAGCTTCATGCACATCTGCATCATCGTTAGACAAGGTGTCACCAACACGTTTCATCACCCCAGCTCTAAGGTTAAGGTCACAAATCAAGGTCAAAGTTAAACAACGTATTTTCTTGTATAGACCACAATTTCTGATCCGCTCAATAAATGTTAATGAAACTTCAAACACTTCTGCATCATCATTAGACGGGATGTCGCATAACATTTCATCGCTCCATCTCCAAGGTCACAAATCAAGGTCAATGTTAAAACAAAGTCCTGGCTTGTCTAGACCATAACATGTGATCCACTCAAGAATATTTAACGAAACTTCATAAACATCTGCATCATTAGACGGGCGTCACAAACGCGTTTCATCACCCCAGTGCTAAGGTCAAGGTCACGAATCAAGGTCAAAGTTAAAACGGGGGTCCTTTCTTTTCCTGCTTATTACTTCAGATCTACTCGAGACAATTTAATGAAACTTGATGCACATTGTACCACCACTAGACGGTGCATCACGTCCATTTTTAATCAACCCAACTTCAAGGCCACAAATAAAGGTCAAACTTAAAACAATGACTTTGCTTTTCTAAACCATAACATCTGATTTGCTCAAGATTATTCAACGAATGAAACTTTATACATGTCTGCATCTTCATTAGGTTGGGTGTCACCTACATATTTCATCACCCCATGGTCACAAATCAAGGTCAAATATATTTGCTTGTCTGCATCATAATTAATGATAAACTCAAGTTAATTTAAAAACATGATGCACATTTGTACCCCCACTATGTGGTGCGTCTCATAATTAATTAATCGGTTTCTTCAAGGTCAAAGGTCAAAAATCAAGGTCAAATATATTTGCTTGTCTGCATCATAATCAATGATCCACTCAAGTTAATTTAACAAAACCTGATGCACATTTGTACCACCACTACGTGGTGTGTCTCATAATTAATTAATCTGTTTCTTCAAGGTCAAAGGTCAAAAATCAAGGTCAAATATATTTTCTTGTCTGCATCATAATTAACGATCCACTCAAGTTAATTTAACAAAACCTGATGCACATTTGTACCACCACTACGTGGTGTGTCTCATAATTAATTAATCCGTTTCTTCAAGGTCAAAGGTCAAAAATCAAGGTCAAATATATTTTCTTGTCTGCATCATAATTAACGATCCACTCAAGTTAATTTAACAAAACCTGATGCACATTTGTACCACCACTACGTGGTGTGTCTCATAATTAATTAATCCGTTTCTTCAAGGTCAAAGGTCAAAAATCAAGGTCAAATATATTTGCTTGTCTGCATCATAATTAACGATCCACTCAAGTTAATTTAACAAAACCTGATGCACATTTGTACCACCACTACGTGGCGTGTCTCATAATTAATTACTCAGTTTCTTCAAGGTCAAAGGTCAAAAATCAAGGTCAAATATATTTGCTTGTCTGCATTATAATTAATGATCCACTCAAGTTAATTAACAAAACATGATGCACATTTGTACCACCACTACGTGGTGTGTCTCATAATTAATTACTCAGTTTCTTCAAGGTCAAAGGTCAAAAATCAAGGTCAAATATATTTGCTTGTCTGCATTATAATTAATGATCCATTCAAGTTAATTAACAAAACATGATGCACATTTGTACCACCACTACGTGGTGTGTCTCATAATTAATTACTCAGTTTCTTCAAGGTCAAAGGTCAAAAATCAAGGTCAAATATATTTGCTTGTCTGCATTATAATTAATGATCCATTCAAGTTAATTAACAAAACATGATGCACATTTGTACCACCACTACGTGGTGTGTCTCATAATTAATCGGTTTCTTCAAGGTCAAAGGTCAAAAATCAAGGTCAAATATATTTGCTTGTCTGCATCATAATCAATGATCCACTCAAGTTAATTTAACAAAACATGATGCACATTTGTACCACCACTACGTGGTGTGTCTCATAATTAATTACTCAGTTTCTTCAAGGTCAAAGGTCAAAAATCAAGGTCAAATATATTTGCTTGTCTGCATTATAATTAATGATCCATTCAAGTTAATTAACAAAACATGATGCACATTTGTACCACCACTACGTGGTGTGTCTCATAATTAATCGGTTTCTTCAAGGTCAAAGGTCAAAAATCAAGGTCAAATATATTTGCTTGTCTGCATCATAATCAATGATCCACTCAAGTTAATTTAACAAAACATGATGCACATTTGTACCACCACTACGTGGCGTGTCTCATAAATAATTAATCAGTTTCTTCAAGGTCAAAGGTCAAAAATCAAGGTCAAATATTTTTGGTTGTCTGCATCATAATCAATGATCCACTCAAGTTAATTTAACAAAACCTGATGCACATTTGTACCACCACTACGTGGTGTGTCACAATCAGTTTCTTCAAGGTCAAAAATCAAGGTCAAAGTTTATACAAGTTCTTTTCATTGGTTCATTAGATATTTTGCTAACACAACAAACAAAACACGTGCGATAACGAAACGTTTCGTGTTTGTTTCAGATCTCAGCTCAGGAGAGCCGGAGGAAGAAGAAGGAATACGTGGAATGTCTGGAAAAGAAGTAAGAACAGCCGTAACTTTCCGTTCCTCTTGCGCTCCGTTAGCTTGCGGCTAAATGTAGCTCCTTTCTCCGCGTTTTAGCTGCTTTCGCGCCGCGCGCCTACTTCACGTCGGCAACAAAAAACGTTTCGTGTCGGCCCTGCAGCTAGAACTGCTTTCACAGCCAGCTAAAATAAAGCTTGTTTGTATCGCTTCGGCTGACTCGGGTCATTTCTGTTTCACGGACTTCTTAGACCCACTACACGGAGGTTTTATCAGCCGTCATCTTCCCCGTTGTAAAACTTTAGCAAGCAGCTAAAAGCTAACCGGCGCACTCATTCGGGTGTAGGTTTATTTTACATCTCCGTATTAATTTTTATATTAAAATAGACGCGCAGCATTTTGTGTCATATGTGTCATATTTAACAAACGCGTCCCGGCTTGTTTTTGTAGTCTTGACTAGTTTATCAAAAACGTTCAGCTCTTTCTGTAGAGGGGCGCCGAAACTTTTGCGTCTTTTGTAATAAAATGTTTTCTCCGTGTCTCTGATTCCTTCAAAAACGTTGTTCTCTTAGAAATCAGCAAACTATTTCTGTCTCTTTTGGCTAATAGCGTTTAGCTGTTGTTCAGCTACTTTTAGCTATTAAGTAGCATATTTGCTACTTTTGGCTTCTGGCTAGTTTTCTAATACTTTTACCTAACCCCTTTGTCTATTTATAACTTTTAGTTGGTAATTTGCTTATTTTAGCTAGTTTCTTGTATTTTTTGGCTTCTAGCTAATCTTTTGGTACTTTTAGCTAGCCTTTGTCTACTTTTAGCTTTTAGTTAGCCCTTTTGTTACATTTATCTTCTAACTGGCCTTTTTACTTTTTATCGTTTAGCTAGCCTTTTTCCTGCTTTTATTTTTTTAGCTCATAATTTTTTACTTGATTTTTTGTTAGCCTTTTGCAGATTTTAGCTTTTAGCTAATCTTTTGGTACTTTTCATTGGCCTTTATCTACTTTTAGATTTTAGTTAGCCTTTTGTTACGTTCAGTTAGCTAGCATATTTGCTACTTTTGGCTTCTAGCTAATTTTCAAATACTTTTAGCCAACCCCTTTGTCTACTTATAACTTTTAGTTGGTAATTTGCTTATTTTAGCTAGTTTCTTGTATTTTTTGGCTTCTAGCTAATCTTTTGGTACTTTTAGCTAGCTTTTGTCTACTTTTAGCTTTTAGTTATAATTTACTACTTTTGGCTTCTACCTAATTTTCAAATACTTTTAGCTAACCCCTTTGTCTGCTTATAACTTTTAGTTGGTAATTTGCTTATTTTAGCTAGTTTCTTGTATTTTTTGGCTTCTAGCTAATCTTTTGGTACTTTTAGCTAGCCTTTGTCTACTTTTAGCTTTTAGTTATAATTTACTACTTTTGGCTTCTAGCTAATTTTCAAATACTTTTAACTAACCCCTTTGTGTACTTTTAGATTTTATTAATTTTATTAATTTGCCTATTTTAGCAAGTATTTTGCATTTTTTGGCTTCCAGCTAATCTTTTGGAGTTTTTGGTTAGCATTTATCTACTTTTAGCTCTTAATAAGTGTACAAATCTAGCTACCATTTTTTGCTAATTTTATCTTGGTTAGCTTTTTGATGCTTTAAGGTTTTTAGCTGTTCGTTCGTCTTTTGGTACTTTTAGCTTCTAGCTAACCTTTTGTTATTTTTAGCTAGCCATTTGCTGCTTTTGATTTTTAGCTAATCATTTGCGTCTTCTAGCTAGTCTTTAGGTACTTTTTCCTAGCTAATCTTTTGATACTAATGACTTCTAACTGGTCTTTTAGTTTTTTTAGTTAGCATTTTTCTATGTTTAGCTCTTAATTAGGTTGAATTATAGCTACCGTAAAGGCCGAGATACACTTGAGCGTCCTCAGGTACGCCACTCTACGCGCGCATTTTGTGCGCATGTGTTTTGCTGCTATACTTCAGAAACTATCAGCTTTCAAACGCTCGCGTTCTCCTTGTTGTAATATGAGCAGCTGCGCACGGAGGGGACTCAACTGAGCTCGCTGATTGGTCACTTGCTGACACGCCTACTGAAATGATTGACAGCTTTCAGTCAGCTCATGTAGCTCGCTGAAGACCGCTGCGGTGTTCTGATGCGGTGTTTCTACTATATATGTTATAAAAAGTTCTCTCAGAAATAAAAATAATAACAGGGAGTGCTTTTCCTGCAGCACACAGCCCACCAGGGATATTTAAAACATTGCGCACCCAGGTAGGACCTGAATTCATTCATTTCATTCATCGAGTGAACGGAGGAAGAAGTGATTACTTGACTTTAGGCAAAAAAACAAAAGAAAAGGCCCGATCAGCGATAAAGAAGGGGAATTTATTTCATTTGTGTAACATACAAAACAGTCCGGCGCCGGGGAAGTTTATGGTCAGACACCGCGCATCGCGCACGCGGACGTAAAAAAAAAAGCTTTGCGCGTACATGCCCTGAGGGGCTACGCTTTTCCCTTGACGTACGTACATTGCGTATAGGCGTATCGTGAGAACGCTAGAGTGTATCTCGCCCTTAACCCTTTGGCTAATTTTATCATCTAGTTTGCCTTTGACGCTTTTAGTTTTTAGCTAGTGGCTTCTAGCTAATATTTTAGTACTGTACTTTTAACTAGCATTTTTCCGCGTTTAGCCTTTAGTTAGTTCTTTAACTTTTACCTTTTAGCCAAATTTTGGTTCTTTAATATAGCTTTTGTTTACTTTTAGCATTTGCTT
>JBBPBX010016413.1:14547-32709 GCA_038048925.1 Garcialebias charrua
TTTATTAGCTTCAGTAAATTTCAGCTGTCATTTGGCTCTCGGCTTCAGCTCCTACAAATTTAACCGAACCGAAGAGCTTTTGTTTCACAGAAGACTTCTTGTGCTTCTTGTTCTTCTTGTTCTTGTCCTTCTTGTTGTTGCTCTTTTTCTCGTTCTTATCCTTCTTCTTGTTCTTGTCGTTCTTGTTCTTCTTCTTGTCCTTCTTGTTCTTCTTCTTGTCCGTCTTGTTCTTGTTCTTCTTGTTCTTGTTCTTCTTGTTCTTGTCCGTCTTGTTCTTGTCCTTCTTGTTCTTGTCCTTCTTGTTCTTGTCCTTGTCCGTCTTGTTCTTGTCCTTCTTGTTCTTGTCCTTCTTGTTCTTGTCCTTCTTGTTCTTGTCCTTCTTGTTCTGGTCCTTCTTGTTCTTCTTCTTGTTGTTCTGCTTCTTGTTGTTCTGCTTCTTGTTCTTATCCTTCTTCTTGTTCTTCTTGTTCTTGCTCTTGTCGTTCTTGTTCTTCTTCTTGTTGTTCTGCTTCTTGTTGTTCTGCTTCTCGTTCTTATCCTTCTTCTTGTTCTTCTTGTTCTTCTTCTATTCCATCGTGTTTTGTGATCGTAGTTCTCTTTTGGTTCGTTCTCCGACCGTCAGGACTGACTTTTGTTTGCTGAGACGGGACAAGAACTCGACCGTAGAGAAACAAGACCTGCAGCTCGTCTTCTGACCAGCCCGATCAATGGATCTGTTTTCTTCTTCTGTGTCCTCAGGGTGGACAGCTACACGTCAGAAAACGGCGACCTGTGGAGGAAAGTGGAGAACCTGGAGACGGCGAACAGGTGAGGTGCTCACCTGCGGAGGTGTCTTTGCTCCCGCCGTGCGTCTCGGAGGACGCCGTCAAACGTAGACGGGATCAGCCGAAGTCGCGTCTCTGTTATTAAAACCAAATTAAAACCGTCCTACTTTTATTCTGACGGGCTGGGGTGAGGCTCCTGATTTTATTCTGAAGGGTTGGGGTCAGTCTCTTGCTTTTATTCTGAAGGGCTGGGGGTCAGACTCCAGCTTTTATTCTGAAGGGTTGGGGTCAGACTCCTGCTTTTATTCTGAAGGGTTGGGGTCAGACTCCTGATTTTATTCTGAAGGGTTGGGGTAAGACTCCTGCTTTTACTCTGAAGGGCTGGGGTCAGACTCTTGCTTTTATTCTGAAGGTTTGGGTCAGAGTCCTGCTTTTATTCTGAAGGGTTGGGGTCAGACTCCTGCTTTTGTTCTGAAGGGCTGGGGTCAGACTACTGCTTTTATTCTGAAGTGCTGGGGTCAGACTTCTGTTTTTATTCTGAAGGGCTGGGGGTCCGACTCCTGCTTTTATTCTGAAGGGCTGGGTGTCAGACTCCTGCTTTTATTCTGAAGGGCTGAGGGTCAGACTCCTGCTTTTATTCTGAAGGGTTGGGTCAGACTCCTGCTTTTATTCTGAAGGGTTGGGGTCAGATTCTGCTTTTATTCTGAAGGGTTGGGTCAGACTCCTGCTTTTATTCTGAAGGGCTGGCGGTAAGACTCCTGCTTTTATTCTGAAGGGCTGGGGTCAGACTCTTGCTTTTATTCTGAAGGGTTGGGGTCAGACACCTGCTTTTATTCTGAAGGGTTGGGGTCAGACTCCTGCTTTTGTTCTGAAGGGCTGGGGTCAGACTACTGCTTTTATTCTGAAGTGCTGGGGTCAGACTTCTATTTTTATTCTGAAGGGCTGGGGGTCTGACTCCTGCTTTTATTCTGAAGGGCTGGGTGTCAGACTCCTGATTTTATTCTGAAGGACTGGGGGTCAGACCCCTACTTTTATTCTGAAGGGCTGGGGGTCAGCCTTCTTTTCTTATTCTGAAGGGATGGGGTCTGTCTCCTGCTTTTATTCTGAAGGGCTGGGGTCAGTCTCCTGCTTTTATTCTGAAGGGCTGGGTATCAGACTCCTGCTTTTGTTCTGAAGGGCTGGGTGTCAGACTCCTGATTTTGTTCTGAAGGGCTGGGTGTCAGACTCCTGCTTTTGTTCTGAAAGGCTAGAATCAGACTCCTGCTTTTGTTCTGAAGGGCTGGGTGTCAGACTCCTGCTTTTGTTCTGAAGGGCTGGGTGTCAGACTCCTGCTTTTATTCTGAAGGGCTGGGTGTCAGACTCCTGCTTTTATTCTGAAGGGTTGGGGTCAGACTCCTGCTTTTGTTCTGAAGGGCTGGGGTCAGATTCCTGCTTTTGTTCTGAAGGGCTGGGGTCAGATTCCTGCTTTTATTCTGAAGGGCTGGGGTCAGACTCCTGCTTTTATTCTGAAGGGCTGGGGTCAGACTCCTGCTTTTATTCTGAAGGGTTGGGGTCAGACTTCTGCTTTTGTTCTGAAGGGCTGGGGTCAGATTATTGCTTTTATTCTGAAGGGTTGGGGTCAGACTCCTGCTTTTATTCTGAAGGGTTGGGGTCAGATTCTGCTTTTGTTCTGAAGGGCTGGGGTCAGATTCCTGCCTTTATTCTGAAGGGCTGGGGTCAGACTTCTGTTTTTTTTCTGAAGGGCTGGGGTCAGACTTCTGCTTTTATTCTGAAGGGCTGGGGTCAGACTCCTGCTTTTATTCTGAAGGGTTGGGGTCAGACTCCTGCTTTTGTTCTGAAGGGCTGGGGTGAGACGGGCGGTGCACGTGGAGCCTGTCATTAAAGTAAACCGCAGCTTTCATGATGGAGGGCAGCCCTCTCCCCCCCTCACCCCCCTCACCCACACCCCTCCCCGAGCGGCACCACCACATGGAGGAACAATGACTTGGCACAAAGTGGGAAACATGAGTCAGCATCACTCTCATTAAAGCTCGGCTCTAAAAAAGGATTTTAAACTATATTTAAGATCCTAAAAACGACGTGCACGCAGTTATTAGTGGTCCTTCTGTTCCCCGGGTGGGGGTGGGGGTGGGGGTCTTCACTTCATGTTCACAACGTCTCTTGTTTCTCAAGACGTGAATCAAAAACTGTTCAGGTTCTGGATCTGTGGCGTTTAGCTTCACACTCGCTGCGACGCTTTGAAGTGTGGTTCTGTGGGAACATTATGAACAGTCAACATCTTACCTGTTGCAGGTAGCTCTTCGAACGGCCTCAGTTCAAATAGAGTTTAATTGTGCTCTATTAGCTTCCATCCAGCTTTTAAATAAATTGATCTTTTAGTTAGATTCTTGATGCTTTCATGTTTTAGCTAGCTTTGTGCTATTTGCTTTTAGCTAATCTTTTAGTACTTTAGCTAGCCTTTTTATACTTTTGACTTTTAGCTAACCTTTTGCTAATTTTATTTCCAATCTAACATTTTGCTTCTTCAGGCTTCCATCTAATCTTTTGGTACTTTTGTATTTTTGTTAGCATTTTGCTACTTTTAGCTAGCCTTTCATTTTGCTAGCTTTTAATACTTTTTGAAGCAAGCCTTTTGCTACTTTTGTCTTTTTGTTAACTTTTTGCTACATTTAATTAGTGTTTCTTCCAGCTAACATCTTTCTACTTTGGGCTTATGTCTAATCTTTTTGTACTTTTATCTTTTTGTTAGCTTCTTGAGACTTTTATTTTTAGCTTTACGTCTTCTAGCTAATCTTTTAGTACTTTTAGCTAGCCTTTTGCTAATTTTATTTTCAAGCTAACATTTTGCTTCTTCAGGCTTCCATCTAATTTTTTGGTACTTTTGTTAGCTTTTTGCTACTTTTAGCTAGCCTTTCATTTTGTTAGCTTTTCACCACTTTTTGAAGCAAGCCTTTTGCTACTTTTGTCTTCTAGCTAATCGTTTTGTACTTTCAGCGTTTAGTTGACCTTTTGCTACTTTTAACTTATAGCTAGTCTTTTAGTACTTTTAGCTTCTAACTAATCTTTTGGTACTTTTGTATTTTTGTTAGCTTTTTACTACTTTTAGCTAGCCTTTCATTTTGTTAGCTTTTTAATACTTTTTGAAGCAAGCCTTTTGCTACTTTTGTCTTCTAGCTAATCTTTTTGTACTTTCAGTGTTTAGTTGGCCTTTTGCTACTTTTAACTTATAGCTAGTCTTTTAGTACTTTTAGCTTCTAACTAATCTTTTGGTACTTTTGTATTTTTGTTAGCTTTTTGCCACTTTTATCTAACCTTTCATTTTGTTGGCTTTTTAATACCTTTTGAAGCAAGCCTTTTGCTACTTTTGTCTTCTAGCTAATCTTTTTGTACTTTCAGCGTTTAGTTGGCCTTTTGCTACTTTGAACTTATAGCTAGTCTTTTACAACTTTTAGCTTCTAACTAATCTTTTGGTACATTTGTCTTTTTGCTACATTTAATTAGGCTTTATCTTTTGGGAAGCTTCTTGAGACTTTTTTTTAGCTAGCATTGTGCTACTTTTGGCTTCTTGCTAATATTTGAGTACTTTTAGCTAACTTCAGCTCATTTTTATTTTCTAGCTAACATCTTTCTACTTTGGGCTTATGTCTAATCTTTTTGTACTTTTTATCTTTTTGTTAGCTTCTTGAGACTTTTATTTTTAGCTTGACGTCTTCTAGCTAATCTTTTAGTACTTTTAGCTAGCCTTTTTATACCTATAACGTTTAGCTAACCTTTTGATAATTTTATTTTCAAGCTAACATTTTGCTTCTTCAGGCTTCCATCTAATCTTTTGGTACTTTTGTATTTTTGTTAGCTTTTTGCTACTTTTAGCTAGCCTTTCATTTTGTTAGCTTTTAATACTTTTTGAAGCAAGCCTTTTGCTACTTTTGTCTTCTAGCCAACCTTTTTGTACTTTCAACATTTAGTTGGCCTTTTGCTACTTTTATCTTATAGTCTTACAACTTTTAGCTTCTAACTAATCTTAAGACTTTTTTTTTTTGCTAGCCTTGTGCTACTTTTGGCTTCTTGCTAATATTTTAGTATTTTTAGCTAATCTTCAGCTAATTTTTATTTTCCAGCTAACATCTTTCTACTTTGGACTTATGTCTAATCTTTTTGTACTTTTATCTTTTTGTTATTTTTAGCTTTACGTCTTCTAGCTAATCTTTTAGTACTTTTAGCTAGCATTTTTATACCTATAACTTTTAGCTAACATTTTGCGAATTTTATTTTCAAGCTAACATTTTGCTTCTTCTGGCTTCCATCTAATCTTTTGGTACTTTTGTATTTTTGTTAGCTTTTTGCTACTTTTAGCTAGCTTTTAATTTTGTTAGCTTTTTAATACTTTTTGAATTAAGCCTTTTGCTACTTTTGTCTTCTAGCTAATCTTTTTGTATTTTCAGCATTTAGTTGGCCTTTTGCTACTTTTAGCTTATAGCTAGTCTTTTCCAACTTTTAGCTTCTAACTAATCTTTTGGTACTTTCAGCATTTAGTTGGCCTTTTGCTACTTTTAGCTTATAGCTAGTCTTTTCCGACTTTTAGCTTCTAACTAATCTTTTGGTACTTTCAGCGTTTAGTTGGCCTTTTGCTACTTTTAGCTTATAGCTAGTCTTTTACGACTTTTAGCTTCTAACTAATCTTTTGGTACTTTCAGCATTTAGTTGGCCTTTTGCTACTTTTAGCTTATAGCTAGTCTTTTCCAACTTTTAGCTTCTAACTAATCTTTTGGTACTTTCAGCGTTTAGTTAGCCTTTTGCTACTTTTAGCTTATAGCTAGTCTTTTCCTATTTTTAGCTTCTTTTTAGCTTATAGCTAGTCTTTTCCCATTTTTAGCTTCTAACTAATCTTTTTGTACATTTGTCTTTTTATTAACTTCTTGAGACTTTTATTTTTAGCTTGATGTCTTCTAGCTAATATTAGCTAGCCTTTTTATACCTATAGCTTTTAGCTAACCTTTTGCAAATTTTATTTTCCAGCTAACGTTTAGCTACTTTGAGCTTCCATCTAATCTTGGGGTACTTTTATATTTAACTGGCGGACGGATGGATAGGCGTTTAGCTACTTTATTACTCCCCAGTGGGAAATTGAAGATCCAAGATGGCTGCCTACAGGAAGTGCTACAGCTAGCTGCTGCTGCTGGTAAATTACAGTAGATTAACAAACAACCAGCCGAAGATCAAAGTCAAAAGTCAAAGTCAGCTTTGATAAGATGATAACAGCTTAAGGTTGGTTTATATTCTGTCCATTCTGGTCAGATTAGCCATCAGCAGTCAGTTCAGCTGTAATTTCTCTGCTCTACGGTCCTTCGGCTGATGTTGGAACCCCGGAGCAGCAGCCGAAGTCCCAGCTAGTTGTTGTGAGTGTGTATTTTAGGCACAGATGTAAATCACTGCGGTCGGACTTCAAAGCCTCGTGTCTGTGACGCTGCTCAGCTTCATCCCTCTGCGAGTTTATTTCGGCTGGCAGTTTAGTCTGGATTGTTTCTTCGGCTTGTGTCTTCGGCATGGAAACATGAATCACTAAGTGTCCGGCTTGTTTTAATTTCACCGTCTCGGCTCATTAAAAGCCCCGCAGCTTCTTTTACACTCACTCTGTGGCTGCTCTGGGCGTAAACCGGTGCTCTGTCTCCACCTGGTGGTTTCGGCTCGTCCTCGCGGCTGATACCATCAGAGCCCTGCTCTCCAGCTCCAGATGTTCCCCCCCCTCCCCCCTGTGGTTTTACAGATGCTGTGTTCTTTAGCTGACAGTAAATCACGCCCGAGTTTACCTTAGGGACCCAGTAATGAGAACGTTGGCGCACGTCGGCCTTTTCTTGTGGCCTGCCGGGCGGAGAGGGGAGCAAGCTACATATTCATTAAAGTCTTCGGCTGTTTTTTTGTCTCTTCAGGTCTCTCCTGCATCAGCTGCAGAAGCTCCAGGCTCTGATTTCAGGAAAGGTCATCCCTCGTTCTTGTAAAATGGCCTCCACCCAAACGGGAACGTGCATCATGGTAAAACATTCCTTTCACCTTTCATAAGAAGCTGTTCCTCACAATGAGGCGAAGCTCACCTCGGCCTGGTAGTAGCTAAAGATGTTCTAAAGTGGGTTTATTGGACTCTTGTGGGTAAAATTATCAAAAGGGTCAGCTAAAATTTAACTTTGTAAGAGCTAAAGGTAGATAAACGCCAACTAAAAATACCAAAAGATTAGCTAGGATAAAGTGCCTAAAGGCTAGCTTAAAGAAGCAGCTAAAAATCAAAAGTAGCAAACTTAAAACCATCCAAAAGCTAACTAGAAGAGAAGATGATTGAAAAGTTTAGCTAAAATTTAGCTTTATTAAAAGCTAAACGTAGATAAAGACTAACTAAAAGTACCAAAAGATTAGCTAGGAAAAAGTACCTAAAGGCTAGCTTAAAGAAGCAAATGGTTAGCTAAAAATCAAAAGTAGCAAATGGCTAGCTAAGAACCTAAAAGCATCCAAAAGCTAACTAGAAGATAAAATTATCATAAAGGTTAGCTAAAATTTAGCTTTCTTAAAAGCTCAAAGTAGAGAAACATTTGCTAAAAAGTACCAACAGATTAGCTAGAAGCCAAAAAAAAGAGAAATGCTAGAAAATAGCTAAAATGAGCAAATTAACAACTAAAAGCTAAAAGTAGGCAAAGGTTAGCTAAAAGTATTTGAATATTAGCTAGAAGCCAAAAGTAGCAAATTACCAACTAAAAGCTAAAAGTAGACAAAGGTTAGCTAAAAGTATTTGAAGATTAGCTAGAAGCCAAAAGTAGCAAATTACCAACTAAAAGCTAAAAGTAGCCGAAGGTTAGCCAAAAGTATTTGAAGATTAGCTAGAAGCCAAAAAATGTGAGAGACTAGCTAAAATAAACAAATTACCAACTAAAAGTAGCCAAAGGTTAGCTAAAAGTATTTGAAGATTAGATAGAAGCCAAAAATAGCAAATTACCAACTAAAAGTAGCCAAAGGTTAGCTAAAGGTATTTGAAGATTAACTAGAAGCCAAAAAATTTGAGACTAGCTAAAATAAGCAAATTACCAACTAAAAGTAGCCAAAGGTTAGCTAAAGGTATTTGAAGATTACCGTAGCTAGAAGCCAAAAGTAGCAAATTATAACTAAAAGCTAAAAGTAGGCAAAGTATTTGAAGATTAGCTAGAAGCCAAAAAATGTGAGAGACAGCTAAAATAAGCAAATTACCAACTAAAAGTAGCCAAAGGTTAGCTAAAGGTATTTGAAGATTAGCTAGAAGCCAAAAGTAGCAAATTATAACTAAAAGCTAAAAGTAGACAAAGGTTAGCTAAAAGTATTTGAAGATTAGCTACAAGCCAAAAAATGTGAGAGGGTAGCTAAAATAAGCAAATTACCAACTAAAAGCTAAAAGTAGGCAAAGGTTAGCTAAAAGTAATTGAAGATTAGCTAGAAGCCTAAAGTAGCAAACATGCTAGCTAACTGAAAGTAACTAAACGATAACTAAAAGCTAAAAGTAGACAAAGGCTAGCTAAAAATACCAAAATATTAGCTAGAGCTCATGACAGGTGAGTTCATGTGTCGGACATTTACGATCCAGGATTGACTTTCAGGACAATGCGTGGACCCGAGCGTGAATCATGAGGATCTGATCCGGTCACGTGGACGACTCGTGTGTTAAACTTCCTTGGTCGTTTTTAGCTGCGTCCATTAAAAAAATCCCTGTTGCTACATTTAAACCTTCGTCTTGTTTTCATACCATACCACTTTGTGTCTTTAGACACTTTGAAGTTGAGGAAAGTGACGTTTAAATACAATTACGAAGTGAAAAACTTTTTGTAAATAACAGAAAAAACAAACTCGTCTTGTTTTTAGACGCAACTCGTCAGATTTTCATAAAGAGTCGTTCACCGCGCTCACGGGAAGTGTTGGGGATGACTCTCAGCTACTACCACGTCAGGTTCGAGTCGTATCTGTCAAACCGACCGACTAGTCGCTTAGCCGTGTCGGCCATTTTGAATCAGGTTCCTCACTCAACACTGGCAGAAACATTATTGTTATTGATAGCGTGTCAATAAAAACCAGTTTTATTGTTATTTATTTGTTGGGTCTTGTCTCCGTGCAGATGGTGGTCCTCTGCTTCGTGCTGGTGCTGGGCTCCTTCTCTCCCTGCTTCTCCCCTCTGTCCTCTCTGTCTCACTCCTCCTCCCCGCCCTCCTCTCAGCCTTCGTCGGCGGCGGACCTCTACACGACCAGTCAGGGTACGTACAGGAAGCTGCTCGCTTCTTTTGTTTGTTTGTTTTTAGGAACTTCAAAGTGTTTGAATTATTAACAAACAAACAAAAACATTTACCGTATTTTCTGGAATATAGGTTGCAGGGCATGCAAAAATGATAAAAAGCTGCGACCTATATTCCGGAAAATACGGTAGTGTCACAAAGTGGATTCTTTGAAACCTCAAGGCGTCTGGAAGTCGAGCAGAATATCGCCACAATAAAAGCTTTTTTTGCTAGCAAAGGTTTAGTTACACGCTTTTATTTTGACATTTTGGAACCTGCCATGAATAAATATAGATGGGTTGCCATGTCAGAATCCAAGATGGCCGCCGTTTATAGATTTGATTTTACATCGTGAAAGAGTTGGGGACGACTCTCAGCGACTACCACTGAGCTCAGAACCTGTTGAAAGATATTTTGCTTTATATTTATTTATTTTTATCATTTTTATTTATTTATTTATTTTTATTATTTTATTTTTAGTTAATTTATTTATGTATTTTTATTTATTTATTTATTTCATTTATTTTTATTTATTATTATTGCTTTATATTTATTTATTTTTATCATTTTTATTTATTATTTTTAAATTATTTATTTATGTATTTTTATTTATTTATTTATTTCATTTATTTTTATTTATTTATTATTATTGCTTTATATTTATTTATTTTTATCATTTTTATTTATTTATTTTTATTATTTTATTTTTATTTATGTATTTTTATTTATTTATGTATTTTTATTTCATTTTTTTATTTATTTATTATTATTGGTTTATATTTATTATATTTTGCTAACACACGTAGCAGCCGAATTGACCCGGTGTGTTTTTGTGTCAGTCCGTTCCCGCAGCCTGCTCTTCTACGACGAACGGGCTCCGCTGGAGGAGAGTTCGCTGCCGTTGGACGACGAGAGGCTACGGTCAGAAGGCCACGCCCACATCCAGACGCGCCGCCACACGGCCGACACCCACAGGAACCGGACGGACGACCAAAGGTAGCGAGCGCCTCCTTGGACGGAGCGCGTCGGCCGCTGCTCGCCAGGCTGTGACCGCCTCTTCTTCTCTTTCCAGAGCGAACGACGCGGGCGACGCCTCCAAGGTTTTCTGACCCAAGGACTCCGCCCCCCGCCCCGCCCCCACTGACAGCGCCCGGGTCCCCGCTGGTCCCAGATCAGCCGACGGATCTTCTTCAGATTTCCTCTTTACATCCAAACTCAAAATTCATTATTTTTAAGTTTTCTGGAACAAAACACCCAGAAGTGCATTATGGGAAATGTAGTTGAAATCTAAAATGTCACAACTTGCACCTAATTCCGGTTTAAAATCATAAAAATACACAATTTTACGAGAAAAAAAAATCTAGTTTTTTTAAAGTGAGACTAAACCCAGGTTGAGACGGTAACTCCTCCTTCCAAAATCTCCCTGAAAATGGGCGTGTCGAGAGACAAGGAAGGGTGGAGGTAGAGTTGTGCTTTTGTTCACGCCTCCACCTGCAACAACCTAAAACAAATTAAACCTCTAGCCAACAACATACACCAAGCAACAACAAAGAATAAACATGTAGATGTATTTATCCATTCCACCCATTCCATCCAAAACCAAAGGCCTAAAAAAATGAAAATGAAAATAAAAATAAAACCGCTTGTCAGGAGTGAAATGCAGCACTTCCATATAAGGTATGCACTTCTCATCTCTGCAGGGGATTGGCTCTGCTTGAACCACCTGTGTGACATCAGAGTGTACAAGACACATCAGAGTGAACAGTCCTGACCAATATGAAAATTAAGGTGCAATAACCTCTGTTCAACCCAAAGGACTACCGTAAACACAGTTTTAGACCAAATATTGCCAAATATTGCCAATTTACACAGATATGCACAATTATGTGAAAATAAACACAGCCATAGTGCTAGATAATATTTCAAACACATTCTAGGGAGTTTATCAGCTAAAAAAAGTTAATTTTGGGTTTAGTCGCACTTTAACATTTAACTTCCAAAGAGTTTTAATTTTATTTATTAAAGGGCTCATTGTTTCCTTATTTACACGTTTAATTCTTAATTTGTACGAACTAATCATCCAACTTTAATTAAAAAAAAACATAAATTATTAAACGAAGCAGTGTTATTTTAAAAGTGCCTTCCACATTTTTCAGCCCAGCTCGACCATAAATTAATTTTTTACCGACTTTAACTGAACTTCTTTTTCATTTTTCACCTAATTTCCGATTCTTCCGGAGACTTTAAGAGGAAACACAACATAAAAGTTTTTTTTAAAGATATAAACCGTACATGTAATATATTTCCAGCATCGACAAAACAGCATATTTAATTTATGCCAAAAAAAATAATCTGAATGTTTTTAAAGTTAATCATATTTAAATTTTTTATATAATGTTTAAACAACAAAAATGCGACTTTTAATATATTTTGAGCGTCACACAGAGCGTATTTCTTTAATCCGAGCTGTAAAGGGATTACCGTAATTTCCAGAATATAGAGCGCACCCTAAATAATTTATTTTTATTTATTTATTCATTCATTTCAGATTTAAAGCAAGAAAGAGAAATTACAATTCACAATAATGAAAAACAAGAAAGGAAAAAAAAAATCAAAAATGAAAGGTGGCAGAAGAAAAAATCTCATCATATCTGCCCCTTAAAAAAAAAAAAAACAGTTCAAATAATCAATTCAAAACAATGATCATCTATAAATAATATAGCAAAATAAAGAACTCATCGCGTTTGCATTTCTAGTACATTTCATATTAACTAAAATTTATACATATTTTTTCAGCAATTTAGTTTTAATCATTTTTTTAAATATAGAAATAGACTTTACTTTTTTACATCGTTTTCCAAATTATTCCACAAACTTATTCCCTGTATTGATGTAGTATAATAATATAACGATAGATAAAATAATAATAATTTAATAATAAATAAATAAAATCCATAAATTTGCTGCTGTGTCGTATACGCCGCGGGGTTCGAAGCCTGTGGGAAAAAAGTGGCGGCTTATAGTCCGGAAATTACGGTAATCGTTTGACGCGGAGGTTTTTAATCCAGATTAAAGCTTCGACATCATCTCATCGTCTCTGTTGAAGCTGAGCTGCCGTCGCGTGAACCATCGTTTCGTTTGAACCACAAACCTAAAGTAAACACGTCAACAACAACAGGGTTGATGACGTCATCATGCGGCGGCGGCGGCGGCGTGCGTTGTATTTATTCGTTTGTAGAAAGTTTGTAAATACTGAAGCGGGTCGGAGCGGAAACGCTCAACAAGAGGTCTTAAATTAAACCTTTGACTTTTATCACCACTATCGCAATGAAACTGTGCCCTCCTTTCAAAATAAAACACGGCATTCCTTCAAAATAAGAGCCATTTTCCTTGAATTTTAGCCCCTTTATTGTTTTTTTTTCTTTCTCGTGTACATAAACGATGACTTCATTCGTTGTTGTAAATAACGTGTGTGTGTGTTATTTTCCCTGAACTGTACCTGTGGAACTTCTTGTGGAAAAGCAAAAAAAGGGCGGGGCTTGTGGAAAAGCCAAAAAAAGGGCGAGGCTTTAAAAAAAAATATCTGTAAAGAAAGCTGTTTGTTTTGGTTGAACGTCCTGAGAGGGACGAGCTCTTCCACAGGAGGTTTGAAGTCCTCGTTGTACAGCTCCTGCATGTTCCTTCACGTACCAACATGTTATCGTAGTGTAGTAGTAGAATAGAAACAAGCAAAATATTAAAAAACTGCATCAGCAACTCCGTTGTCTGTCGCCTTCATTGTTCCTGCGCTTGGCTGAAGTGATCCACGATGACGCGCCGCCGGAGCTCCTCCGCCTGGCGGTCGCGGTCCTCTGGTCTCTGCTCGAGGCTCCGGGGCTGCTCGGGGGGCGCGGTCCTCTCCAGCGTCCAGGCGTCCAGTCCGGACTGCAGCGAGGCGTTGTGGAGGACGCAGCACGCCAGCAGGATGGACGAGCTCTTCTCCGGAGAATACTGCGAACGGAAAGAAAATGAAGAGCGGCGGCGACAAAGACGAACGCCATTTTAAATTGACGTCGCTCCGAGAGGCGGCGCAAAGTACCTGCAGCCATCCGTTGGTGCCGTCCAGACACCGGAACCTGGTCTGGATGGCTCTGAAGGTTCTGTCCACGATCTCGTGCGTCGTGGCGTGAGACAGGTTGTACTGAAACTCGGCGGGGGATTCCGGGTGCTCGACCGGGGTCATCAACCACTTCCTCAACGGATAACGACAGTCGCCTTCAAGGAGGAACAGAACAGAACTAACGTTGATGCAGTGGTTCCAAACCCTGGTCCTGGAGGACCAACATCCTGCAAGTCTAGATCATGACTCAGGTGTAGCAGAGCAGGGAAACAAGTAAACATGCTGGATGGCGTTCCTCAGGGAACAGGGTTGGGAACCATTGGTTTTGATCATGAAGCATGTGAGCCGGAACATGCTGGATGGTGTTCCTCAGGGACAAGGGTTGGGAACCATTGGTTTTGATCCTGAAGCATGTGAGCCGGAACAGTGAAACAAGTAAACATGCTGGATGGCATTCCTCAGGGAACAGGGTTAGGAACCACTGTTTTTGATCACAAATCAAGTGTGTCGGAACAGGGAAACAAGTAAACATGTAGGATGGTGTTCCTCAGGGTGCAGGGTTGGAAACCACTGGTTTTGATCCTGAATCAAGTGTGTCGGCACAGGGAAACAAGTAAAACCTGTTGGATGGTGTTCCTCAGGGAACAGAGTTAGGAACCACTGTTTTTGATCATGAATCAAGTGTATTGGAACAGGGAAACAAGTAAAACATGCAGGATGGCGTTCCTCAGGGAACAGAGTTAGGAACCACATTTTTTTTTATCATGAATCAAGTGTGTCTGAACAGGGAAACAAGTAAAACATGCAGGATGGCGTTCCTCAGGGAACAGAGTTAGGAACCACATTTTTTTTTATCATGAATCAAGTGTGTCTGAACAGGGAAACAAGTAAAACATGCAGGATGGCGTTCCTCAGGGAATAGAGTTAGGAACCACTGTTTTTGATCATGAATCAAGTGTTTCGGAACAGGGAAACAAGTAAAACATGCAGGATGGCGTTCCTCAAGGAACAGAGTTAGGAACCACTGTTTTTGATCATGAATCAAGTGTGTCGGAACAGGGAAACAAGTAAAACATGCAGGATGGCGTTCCTCAGGGAACAGAGTTAGGAACCACTGTTTTTGATCATGAATCAAGTGTTTCGGAACAGGGAAACAAGTAAAACATGCAGGATGGCGTTCCTCAGGGAACAGAGTTAGGAACCACTGTTTTTTATCATGAATCAAGTGTTTCGGAACAGGGAAACAAGTAAAACATGCTGGATGGTGTTCCTCAGAGAACAGTGTTAGGAACCACTGTTTTTGATCATGAATCAAGTGTGTCGGAACAGGGAAACAAGTAAAACATGCAGGATGGCGTTCCTCAGGGAACAGAGTTAGGAACCACTGTTTTTGATCATAAATCAAGTGTGTCGGAACAGGGAAACAAGTAAAACATGCAGGATGGCGTTCCTCAGGGAACAGAGTTAGGAACCACTGTTTTTTATCATGAATCAAGTGTTTCGGAACAGGGAAACAAGTAAAACATGCTGGATGGTGTTCCTCAGAGAACAGTGTTAGGAACCACTGTTTTTGATCATGAATCAAGTGTTTCGGAACAGGGAAACAAGTAAAACATGCTGGATGGCATTCCTCAGGGAACAGAGTTAGGAACCACTGTTTTTGATCATGAATCAAGTGTGTCGGAACAGGGAAACAAGTAAAACATGCTGGATGGCGTTCCTCAGGGAACAGAGTTAGGAACCACTGTTTTTGATCATGAAACAAGTAAAACATGCTGGATGGCGTTCCTCAGGGAACTGTGTTAGGAACCACTGTTTTTGATCATGAATCAAGTGTGTCGGAACAGGGAAACAAGTAAAACATGCAGGATGGCATTCCTCAGGGAACAGAGTTAGGAACCACTGTTTTTGATCATAAATCAAGTGTTTCGGAACAGGAAAACAAGTAAAACATGCAGGATGGCGTTCCTCAGGGAACACAGTTAGGAACCACTGTTTTTGATCATGAATCAAGTGTGTCAGAACAGGGAAACAAGTAAAACATGCTGGATGGTGTTCCTCAGGGACCAGGGTTGGGAACCACTGGTTTTGATCATGAATCAAGTGTGTCGGAACAGGGAAACAAGTAAAACATGCTGGATGGCGTTCCTCAGTGAACAGAGTTAGGAACCACTGTTTTTGATCATGAATCAAGTGTTTCAGAACAGGGAAACAAGTAAAACATGCAGGATGGCGTTCCTCAGGGAACAGAGTTAGGAACCACTGTTTTTGATCATGAATCAAGTGTTTCGGAACAGGGAAACAAGTAAAACATGCTGGATGGCGTTCCTCAGGGAACAGAGTTAGGAACCACTGTTTTTGATCATGAATCAAGTGTGTCGGAACAGGGAAACAAGTAAAACATGCTGGATGGCGTTCCTCAGGGAACAGAGTTAGGAACCACTGTTTTTGATCATGAAACAAGTAAAACATGCTGGATGGCGTTCCTCAGGGAACTGTGTTAGGAACCACTGTTTTTGATCATGAATCAAGTGTGTCGGAACAGGGAAACAAGTAAAACATGCAGGATGGCATTCCTCAGGGAACAGAGTTAGGAACCACTGTTTTTGATCATAAATCAAGTGTTTCGGAACAGGGAAACAAGTAAAACATGCAGGATGGCGTTCCTCAGGGAACAGAGTTAGGAACCACTGTTTTTGATCATGAATCAAGTGTTTCGGAACAGGGAAACAAGTAAAACAGGCTGGATGGTGTTCCTCAGGGAACAGTGTTAGGAACCACTGTTTTTGATCATGAATCAAGTGTGTCAGAACAGGGAAACAAGTAAAACATGCTGGATGGTGTTCCTCAGGGACCAGGGTTGGGAACCACTGGTTTTGATCATGAATCAAGTGTGTCGGAACAGGGAAACAAGTAAAACATGCTGGATGGTGTTCCTCAGGGACCAGGGTTGGGAACCACTGTTTTTGATCATGAATCAAGTGTGTCGGAACAGGGAAACAAAAACATCCTGGATAGTGGCCCTCGAGAACCAGGACTGGACACCCTTGGTGTAACTAGTAACAAGGGCTACATCTCTCACCCAGCAGCCAGCCCTCCTCTATGTCCTTCAGCTGTTTGTAGACAGCGGACCTTTCCAGAATAGCCGTTTCCCCGAGTCCGCCAGGCCACTGCGTTTCAGCGCTGAGCAGCAACCCTCGGGCGTCACAAACCAGCTGACAGGCCACCGAGTGAAAACAGTTCTTATTGACGTACGTAAAGTCTTCGCTGTTCGGAGCTTTGATTGGGACCTGGACACGGAGACAGAGACCGGGTTACGTAATTCCAAAAATAATCTGTCGACTTCTAACGAACCACACGTTCATTCGTTACAACCTGAACACAATCCAGAACGCCGAGGACTCCTGGAAACCCTGCCCTCCTCTGAAACTCCTGAAAGGACTGCTCTCTGCTGGAGAGAGCTCTGCTTGGAAAACATATTTTTCTTGTCATTACCGTTAACGCTACGACAAACGTTGTCTGAAAACTTGCAGCAAACCGTACCTGTGGAAGGTGATGAACTGCGGCGCTTTCTCCACCAGCGCTTTGGTCACATGGGACACGCACCTGGACATGGACGCCTGGCTGATCCCTATCGTGTCCCCCATGGACGTCTGGAATGAGCCAGATGTGTAGAAGCCCAACGCAGCCAAGACCTGCACCTCAGGACTGATGGCTCTGGACCTCTGGGTTCGTCTGCTCAGAGACTGGCATCAAAAAATACATTAAAAAGTAATGCATGTATGTTTCATTAGGAAACTATAAGACACCAACACACCTCTCTGAGTAACTCCACAAGGTACAAGATGAAATGTCTCGGGAAGCTGAAGTGAGTCAAGAGGAAGTCGTCTGAGACCGAGTCCAGGTCAAAGCGGTCCAGAGTCTTGTGTCCTCGGCCGTGTAAGAGCAGATCGCAGTCTAAGATCGCTATAGGAACGGCCATGCTAAGCCGAAAACAACAACGTTAATTATTGTACTTGTTTACTTTCTGACACCTCAAGTAAAAAATTCAGAGAAAAATCCATTGTATTTTGTGATTGTGTGTACAGCACTTTGGTCCTGTTGGGTGCATAAAGTGCTCTATAAATAAAGTTGGTATGGTATGGTAAAAACACAGAATGGTAGTGTTTAGCTTTTAGCTAATGTTTTGCTAGTTGTAGCTTTTAGCCTTTGTTCTGCTAGTTTTAGCTTTGGCATAGCCATTTTTTTCCCATCGTTTGGTAAACATATCTTGGTCTCTTGCTAATCTTAGCTTCTTAGCTACTTTAAGCTTTTAGTTAGCATTCTTCTAATGCCATCTTTTAGCTACCATTTTGTTAATTTTTAGCTGTCAACTTCTTTTTGCTGGCTTTAACTTTAAGATGTTTTGAAATATTTATCTTATAGCTAGTTTTGCTAGCTTCTAGCCATTGTTCTACAAATTTTAGCTTTGGTTAGGCTACCGTAATTTTAGCTATATCTCTTGCCAAGTATAGGTTTGTTTGTTACTATTTTTAGCTTTTGTTTACCTAATTTAAGCTTTTAGCTACGGTTTTACAATTTTTGCTTTAAGCTAACTATCTTTTAGCTACCATTTAGTTTATTTTAGCTGTAAACTGCTCTTACCGGCTTTAGTTTTTTAGCTGATGTTTTGAAATATTTACATACCGTTTTGCTAATTGTTACTTTTAGCCACTTCTGCTAGTTTTAGCATTTGCCATTTTTATCAATCGTTTGATAAACATATCCTGGTCTTTTGCTAATCTTAGCTTTTTAGCTACTTTAAGATTTTAGTTAGCTAAAGGATGGCATTAGAAGAATGCTACCATTTTGTTCAATTTTAGCTGTGAACTACTTTTTGCTGGCTTTAACTTTAAGATGTTTTGAAATATTTATCTTATAGCTACAGTTTTGCTAGCTTCTAGCCATTGTTCTGCAAATTTTAGCTTTGGTTAGGCTAATTTTAGCTATATCTCTTGCCAAGTACTGTATAGGTTTGTTTGTT
>JBBPBX010016413.1:33649-48188 GCA_038048925.1 Garcialebias charrua
TTCGACACATAAATCATATAAGATTTTTTTCCCTATGCGTGTAAAGTCACACATATAATACAAAATGTACTTATTTAATCTCTAAAGAAGTATCATTTTATATTCCTATTATTTAAGTAATTAATTAAGATTATTTAAACGAAAGTGGGATTAAGAAATGTGTGCTACATAAATAAAGCCTCGGAACCATGATGTTGTGCTTTACTTTCTCACAGATTCAATACACAAATCAAAAAAAAATAAAAATAAAAAAATACACAAATCAAACAAGTTATTTTTGCTGTACATGCAGATTCCCCTCTATTAAAAATGTCATTTTAAAATTTATATAATATATGTTGAGATTAGTATTATTTTTCCAAACAATTTAAGAAATTTCTAAAATACTTTATCGAAAGTGCGACAATGGAATCGCGGCGACACACAAACACATCTACGTGGAGAAGGTAAACAGAAAAAGTAGCACAGCCTCTGCTGACGTCGTTTTCTTGATGTCAAATTTACACATTAATATGTTTAGATAAGACGACGGTGCATCGTTTTGTCAAATATCCTTATATTTTATTAAATGCTCGTCGTTACGAAGACATCTTATGTAAGTTTTGCTGTTTTTATTGTATTTGCAAAGCGTTTAAACGTACGTTATTTAGCTAGTCGGCTAACGTTAGCCACATGCTAGTTGAGCAGTGAGTCAGTCCTGCAGCAGCACGGAGCTGTAAACAAACAGGAATTATCCCATAAATGTCCAAGTTGTGACTTTATTCTTGATAGCAACATATAATAACTGACATCTTGTTATTATAAATGTCATCTGAATGTTCTTTTATGTTTGATTAACCGAGGAGGCCGTTGCTGATGTGTCCAGGTTGAAATATTTTGCTGGAAAGGACAGGATTTAATTTTTAAAAAGTGCTTTATTTGAATCATGTTTGGCTCTGATTTGTCAGTTGCTGATTAAAGTGTTTATGCTTCTACATTTAAAAGTTTTCGAGCTCATAAATATATTTAATCTGACTTTTAATAGGAGTCGGGGGTCTAAATGGAATTTACCCTTATATTTTCACCATAAAAGCTATTTACCTTGCCTTGTTTGGTATCATTATTTTCAGCACAACTTAAGCTTCGTGATTTTACAGTGTTTGTTTCACTTTGACAAAATGCATTATCAAATTGGAACAAAACAAAAAAAAATCCGAGTAGGAAAAATATTTATATTTTTACTATGAAATTCACAAAAAAATATTGAATTAACCATTTTGACAGCCTAAAATTAAATTTTATTTGGTAAATTTTAAGAACTTGTGTACAAACTTAGTAAAAAACGAATTAGTATACAGTACATATTTTTACATCATATTGTGGCCAATTTCCCAGGCATTTTTTTTTACAACTGTATTATGAAACAACTACAGTATTATGAAAATGTGTCAATATACCGTCACAAATTCTCTCTAACATCACAATGTCTCGTTTTTTCCCCCCCTTTCAACTACTGTATTTTCCGGAATATAGGTTGCGGCTTTTTATCATTATTTTTTTCATGCCCTGCGACCTATATTCAGGTGCGACCTATTTATGGCTTTTTATAAAATAAGCTGATTTGTAATCATTTATTAACAAAAATTAAACTGAGACACACTCTTACAATAATGTCAGCTAACAAATATATTTTTAGGTGTTTATCCTGCTAAAATTATTCATTTATTAAAGAAAAGTTCAGCTCAGACACATATTTGCTATAATTTTTATCAAACAAATAATTGTTTTTAAGTGTTAATCTTCTTAAAAGCCTTGCTGTGCGCTCCTGTGGCAGACATTTGCAGCAGAGCTAAACACGGTCCACATTTTGACGTAGGTGCAACCTATACAGTATATGGATTTTTCCAATTCCTTGGCAATAATTGGACAATGCGACCTATATTCAGGTGCGACCTATATTCCAGAAAATACGGTATTTACAATATTTACAAAATGGGTGTCACAAGAGGTCTGCATACAAATGACCTGTGCCATCTTTCAAAACAGTTTCTGTCAATCAGAAGGCACAGTGGCACATCACAGCCTTTCCATTTCCATGGACTTCCTGGTCTCTGTGCGATCTCAAATCAAAATGGCCGAAATGCTTTCTGATTGGTTGCTTCAGAAATGTGGTGGGTTGGAGGAAATCGGAAAAATGGGTTTCATGTTGCGTTCATTCACTTTTTGGTCATAAAACATCTACTGACTGCACTCCACGTGCGTAAAATGCGCACAACACTATGGCGAAAATGATCGATCATATTTCTGGTTTTATTTTGGAAGTAAATATAAAACAGAATCAATTTAAAAACACTACTTTTATAAAGTTTGAAGTCTCTGCTGTCCAACAGAATTGAAATGAAGACTTCGCATGCTGTCTTTTTTGTTTACAGTGGCCTTTTAAACGCATGACGTCATTGACTCTTAATTAATATTTCGAAGTGATCCGTCTCGTGTGACTGCAGGTTTGTGACGACATGGACGGCGACCTGAGTCCACAGGACAAGAAGGACTTGGACAAGTTCATCAAGTTTTTCGCCCTGAAGGTGAAGAAGCAGCTCTTGGTTCGTCGCCGTGTTCGATCCTGGACGGAAACACGACCGCGCTTCACCTTCCGTCTTTGTCTTTTCAGACCGTCCAGGTGATAGTCCAAGCCCGCCTCGGAGAGAAGATCTGCACGCGCTCGTCCTCGTCGCCCACCGGCTCCGACTGGGTAAAGCAGCGTTTGTGTTCGACGTTCGGCGAGGCTGGAAAAAAGTTAAACTTTTGTGTTTTTTTTCTTCCTTCTAGTTTAATTTGGTCGTCAAAGACATCCCAGAGGTCACCCATGAGGCCAAGAAGGCGCTGGCCGGTCAGCTGCCGGGCGTCGGCAGGTCCATGTGCGTCGAGATCTCCCTGAAAACGTCAGAGGTCAGAACGACTTTAGCTTTGTTCACGCGGATCTCCGGAGCGTTGTGTCCTTCTTAGGCCTGTCGCAATAAACAATAAATCAATTAATCGCATGATAAATGAACATCGCAATAAACAATAAATCAATTAATCGCATGATAAATGAACATCACAATAAACAATAAATCAATTAATCGCATGATAAACAAACATCGCAATAAACAATAAATCAATTAATCGCATGATAAATGAACATTGCAATAAACAATAAATCAATCGCATGATAAATGAACATCGCAATAAACAATAAATCAATTAATCGCATGATAAATGAACATCGCAATAAACAATAAATCAATTAATCGCATGATAAATGAGCATCGCAATAAACAATAAATCAATTAATCGCATGATAAATGAACATAGCAATAAACAATAAATCAATTAATCGCATGATAAACGAGCATCGCAATAAAATAATAAATCAATTAATCGCATGATAAATGAACATCGCAATAAACAATAAATCAATTAATCGCATGATAAATGAACATCGCAATAAACAATAAATCAATTAATCGCATGATAAATGAACATTGCAATAAACAATAAATCAATTAATCGCATGATAAATTAACAGTATCGACCTCATTGTCATTTATCGGCTTTATCGTCTCTTTGTCTCTCTCTTTTTCTACTGAAGACACTGATGTTCTTCACTGACTCCTCCCTTTCTCTTTTCTCTTTAAAATCAGTTTTAACCATCCAAAATCAAATTTTTGGATCGTTAAAAGAAGCTAAGCTACGAGCTAAGCTAACAGGGGAAAAAAAAACCTCCGTCTTGTCGAAGCTCCAAAATTCACGGTTTCCTTCATGTAAAAAGTTGTTTTTCTTTGCAAAAAGAAGCTGAGAACTTGTTTACAGATTTTTTTTGACAATAATTACTGATTATTGTCAAATTTCAAACAATATTATCGTTAAACGCGATAATTTCCGAGACAATCGCCCAGCAACGTTTGTTATCGTGACGGGCCTAGTCCTTCTTGACGTCTCTTTTTCTACTGAAGACACTGGACGACAAAAAGCTCTGGTGCTCTTCACTGACTCCTCCCTTTCTCTTTTCTCTTTAAAATCTGTTTTAACCGTCCAAAATCTAATTTTTGGATCGTTAAAAGCAGCTAAGCTACGAGCTAAGCTAACAGGGGAAAAAAAACCTCAGTCTTGTCGAAGCTCCAAAATTCACGGTTGCCTTCGTGTAAAAAGTTGTTTTTCTTTGCAAAAAGAAGCCGAGAACTTGTTTACTGATTTTTTTTCTGACAATAATTACTAATTATTGTCAAATTTCAAACATTATATTATTGTTTATCGCAATATTTTCTGAGACAAATAATTGCCCAGCAACATTTGATATCGTGACGGGCCTAGTCTTTTTCTACTGAAGACACTGGACGACAAAAGGCTCTGGTGCTCTTCACTGACTCCTCCCTTTCTCTTTTCTCTTTAAAATCAGTTTTAACAGTCCAAAATCAAATTTTTGGATCGTTAAAAGAAGCTAAGCTACGAGCTAAGCTAACCGGGGAAAAAAAACCTCCGTCTTGTCGAAGCTCCAAAATTCACGGTTTCCTTCATGTAAAAAGTTGTTTTTCTTTGCAAAAAGAAGCTGAGAACTTGTTTACAGATTTTTTTTGACAATAATTACTGATTATTGTCAAATTTCAAACAATATTATCGTTAAACGCGATAATTTCCGAGACAATCGCCCAGCAACGTTTGTTATCGTGACGGGCCTAGTCCTTCTTGACGTCTCTTTTTCTACTGAAGACACTGGACGACAAAAAGCTCTGGTGCTCTTCACTGACTCCTCCCTTTCTCTTTTCTCTTTAAAATCTGTTTTAACCGTCCAAAATCTAATTTTTGGATCGTTAAAAGCAGCTAAGCTACGAGCTAAGCTAACAGGGGAAAAAAAACCTCAGTCTTGTCGAAGCTCCAAAATTCACGGTTGCCTTCGTGTAAAAAGTTGTTTTTCTTTGCAAAAAGAAGCCGAGAACTTGTTTACTGATTTTTTTTCTGACAATAATTACTAATTATTGTCAAATTTCAAACAATATTATTGTTTATCGCAATATTTTCTGAGACAATTAATTGCCCAGCAACATTTGATATCGTGACGGGCCTAGTCTTTTTCTACTAAAGACACTGGACGACAAAAGGCTCTGGTGCTCTTCACTGACTCCTCCCTTTCTCTTTTCTCTTTAAAATCAGTTTTAACAGTCCAAAATCAAATTTTTGGATCGTTAATAGAAGCTAAGCCACGAGCTAAGCTAACAGGGGGAAAAAAAAACCTTCGTCTTGTCGAAGCTCCAAAATTCACTGTTGCCTTCGTGTAAAAAGTTGTTTTTCTTTGCAAAAAGAAGCTGAGAACTTGTTTATTGATTTTTTTCTGACAATAATTACAAATTATTGTCAAATTTCAAACAATATTATCGTTTATCGCAATAATTTCCGAGACAATCGCCCAGCAGTGTTTGTTATCGTGACGGGGCCTAGTCCTTCTTGACGTCTCTTTCTCTTGGCGCAGGGTGACTCCATGGAGTTAGAAACGTGGTGCCTGGAGATGAACGAGAAGTGAGCCGCTTTTTTTAAATGCTTCACTGTTTGCAGACGACATCGCCCTGTTACGAGAGCTCGTTTCGGCTGCGACTCGGCTGCTGTTGTGAATATTTTCTTTTCCTGCAGGTGTGAGAAGGACATCAAGGTGTCCTACACGGTTTATAACCGTCTGTCCGTGCTGCTGAAGTCCCTGCTGGCCATCACCAGAGTCACGCCCGCCTACAAGCTGTCCAGAAACCAGGGCCACGACTACGTCATCTTGTACAGGTGAGCCGTGCACCTGGTCCATGAAACCGTCAAAGAGCTGTGTCTGAACGCTGCCTCCTGTTGCAGGATTTACTTTGGAGAAGTCCAGCTGGGCGGACTAGGTGAAGGTAATTTTACTCTTTAATCCCTGACTATATTTGTCTGACACAACCTATAGCAGGGCTGTTCAACTGAAGTGCTCATGGGGGTTGGACGTAGGGCTTTAATAGACTACTCGAGTAATCGACAGATCGATTACTTGGACCTCTGTCGAGTTTTTTTATTTCTAGTCGAGTATTCGTAGTGATGCCATCACGTCGCAGTTACAGAACAGAAAATGAATCAACTTCCTGTTTGGAGCGCGTTGCGAACCGGTGTTACACCATATTCTGTGACCACCGTATATTGTGACCATAGGGGGTGGTGTTGCATGAACTGTTGCAGGTCACAGAATATGGTGCAACACCGGGTCCAATGACCGAACCAGAACCAGCTTCCTCTGACCTTGTTTCACAAATAAAATGCAAAAAATATTAATCTCTAAACCTATTAACATATTAATTTCTAAACCTATAAAAACCTATTAACATATTAATCTCTAAAACTAAACCTAAATGTTTTTAGTTTAGTTTTTGATGTGCTGCACATTTTTTTTCACTTTTGCAGCTTAATAATAATAACTAACAGTTTTGGTTTTCTTGTAATTTATTTGCTGTAAGATAAATGGTAGGAGCCTAATATATTCTCCCAATGTTTTGTTGGTCTTTTTTTTGTAAATAATAATTTATATATATATTTTTTTTTGCGGTTTTAATTAGTTAATTATTTTTTGCAACTGGTGATCCTATGACATCATCAATTACTCGAGCACTACTCGAGTATTATTATGTTAAAATCGAGTTTTAAAATTATGTACTCGTTCAACCCCTGGTTGGACGTCCAGCAGTTGTCATGACGTTTTAATGTGTAATGACGCTAACGTGTAATGACGTTAAACGCTTACCATGTAATGACGCTAAATGCTAACGTGTAATGACGCTAAACGTTAACGAGTAATGATGCTAAACGTGAACGTGTAATGATGCTAAATGCTAACGTGTAATGATGCTAAATGCTAACGTGTAATGATGCTAAATGCTAACATGCTAAATGCTAATGTGTAATGATAACATGTTAAATGCTAATGTGTAATTATGCTAAACGCTTACCGTGTAATGACGCTAAACGCTAACGTGTAATGATGCTAAACGCTAACGTGTAATGACGCTAAACGTTAATGTGTAATGATGCTAAACATTAACGTGTAATGATGCTAAACGTTAACGTGTAATGATGCTAAACGTTAACATGTAATGACGCTAAACGTTAACATGTAATGACGCTAAACGTTAACGTGTAATGACGCTAAACGTTAACGTGTAATGACGCTAAACGTTAACGTTTAATGATGCTAAACGTTAACGTGTAATGTTGCTAAACGTTAACGTGTAATGACATTAAACGCTAACGTGTAATGACACTAAACGTTAACGTGTAATGACGCTAAACGCTAACGTGTAATGACGTTAAACGCTAACGTGTAATGACGATAAACGCTAACGTGTAATGACGCTAAACGCTAACGTGTAATGATGCTAAACGTTAACGTGTAATGATGCTAAACGTTAACGTGTAATGATGCTAAATGCTAACATGCTAATTGCTAATGTGTAATGACGCTAAACCTTAACGTGTAATGATGCTAAACGTTAACATGTAATGATGCTAAATGCTAACGTGTAATGATGCTAAATGCCAACCTGTAATGATGGTAAATGCTAACCTGTAATGATGCTATTGGTCGATATTTTTCTGACACAACCTGTAGCAGGGCTGTTCAACTGAAGTGCTCAGGGTTTGGCCTCTGGACCACCAGTTGAAAAGCCCTGACCTTTGACCTGGGTTTCTCACGCTCTGGTCTGCTTTGTCCGAAGGCTTCCAGACGGTGCGTGTCGGCGTCGTGGGGACCCCCATCGGGACCGTCACGCTCTCCTGCGCTTACCGCGTCAACCTGGCGTTCATGTCCAGCAGGTGAGCTTCCGTTTTTAAAATGGCCGCCCGAGCGTAGAGTGCCATGCTGATGCCCCACCCCCTCCCTCCCTGCAGGCAGTTCGAAAGGACCGCCCCCATCATGGGGATCATCGTGGACCACTTCGTGGACCCGCCCTGCGGCGGCCAGCGGCCCGCCAACCTGGGCCACCCCTGCATCTTCAGGTAGCTCCGCACGAGCGCTCGCAATCGAACCTTTTGTTGTTTTTTACGTTTCGTTTGCTCCTCCCTCTCAGAGCCTCGGAGGAGGAGGACGCAGGAGCGTTCGCTGGAGTTCAGGACTCGCAGGAGGTCTGCACCACCTCCTTCTCCACCTCTCCTCCCTCTCAGGTATGAAAAACAGACTCCGCTCTTCTCTTCTGTTTTTACACTCGTTTATCTTTTCGCTCTTCTCTCTTCTCTCTTCTCCTTGTCGTGTGCGTGTGCACGTGTGTGCGGCAGTGTGTGTGCACTCTGAGTCCCTCCCCTTCCAAACTGTCTAAGCCCCTCCCCCTGGACAGTCTGCAGCTCCCGTTGGCTTTCGGACTTGTCACTCACAATGTGAGTCTGTTGCTCGGAGTTGAACGCTCGGCGCTCGAGCCTCCGCGGTTAACGCCTCCTCTTGTGTCCGCAGCTGTGCGCCTCCCGGCTGTCGTACCCGCCCGCCGCCGCCTCAGGAGGAGGAGCCACCGAGTTCTCCAACCAGGTGACCCGATGTCGTCCCGTTCGGCTCGTTTGTTCTGTTGAAGCCAGAGCGGGAATCTAACCGACGTCCGTCCTGTTCAGGTGCTGCACGCTGGAAAAGAAGGTGGGGCTCCTCAGCCGCCGCACGGAGCCGAAGTTCAGCTGACTGTGGAGCGCGCCGTCAACACGCCAAGCAGCAGGTGGAGGTCTCCTCACGCCCGTCACACGCGAACATTCGTCCGTCGAAACGTAAAAATATACATCGTCGTGTTCCGACGTACGTTCGGCTGCTTCAGGACATCACGGCTAGGACTTTTGGCTGTTTTAACTTTTAGGAACTTTATTCACATTTTGTTTCTCTCGTGGACGTGAAATGAGATTTTGTCAGATTAAAAAAACAATTAGCAACTGTCATCCATTGTTTTAATAGCTTTAGCTTTTAGCTGCTGTCCTGCAGTGATTAGTTTCCAGCAAACGTTTTGATGAATGTAGCTTTTAGCCACTGTTCTGCTAATTATAACGTTTGATTGCCTAATAAATATTTTCTCGTCAAGTTTAGCTCATTTTAGCCAGTTATATTTAGTTTTCAGCTACTGTTCTGTTTTAGCTGCTGTTTGCAGTAGTTGGCTTGTATTAACTGTTTGGCTAATTGTAGCTTTTAGCCACCATTCTGCTAATGCTAACGTTTCATTTTCTAATTATAAGTTTCTCACCAAGGTCAGCTAACTTTAGCTACTTATATTTAGCTTTCAGCCACTGTTCTGTTTAAGTTGCTGTTTGCAGTATTTAGCTTGTATTAACTGTTTGGCTAATTGTAGCTTTTAGCCACTGTTCTGCTAATTATAACATTTGATTTTCTAATGTTAACGGTTTCTCACCAAGTTTAGCTAATTGTAGCTTTTAGCCACTGTTCTGTTTTAGCTGCTGTTTGCAGTAGTTAGCTTGTATTAACTGTTTGGCTAATTGTAGCTTTTAGCTACTGTTCTGCTAATTATAACATTTGATTTTCTAATTTTAACAGTTTCTCACCAAGTTTAGCTAATTTTAGCTTTTAGCTAGTCATATTTAGCTTTCAGCTACTGTTCTGTTTTAGCTGCTGTTTGCAGCATTTAGCTTGTATTAACTGTTTGGATAATTGTAGCTTTTAGCCACTGTTCTGCTAGTTTGTTATGCTCAGTTTAGCTTTTAGCGTTCGATCTGCATTTCCTCAGAGAATGCGTGTCGTCGTTGTTTTGTTTGTTTGTTTGTTGTTGTTGTTTTTGTTTGTTGTTTTGTTTGTTTGTTTTCGTTTTGGTTGAAGTTGTCGTCTCTCTCAGCGGCGATGAAGACGTCCTGCTGCAGAGCGGCGAGGGGCGGAGCCTCTCCCCCTCCGACCCGGTGGAGTCTCTCGTGGCGTTCAGGAGGAAGGTCGGAGCGTTTGTCAACAAGCCCAGCACACAGGTAAACAACAACAACAGCACCGCCTCTCTCCAGGTGCACGGCGACCTGACTCTGTGGTTGCCTAGGTAACTGTGGGTAGTCTGGACCTGCCGTTCGCCGCCTTCGCTCCTCGAGGACTGGACCCGGAGGAGAGCGACCCGATGGTACGGTCACATCCGTTGACGTCCGGCTCGTGTCGCTCGACGTCACTTTGATGTTTTGTGTTCAGGTCCGCCCCCCGGACACGCCCCCCTGCCGGTCCCCCCTGCAGGTCAGCCTCCACTCCCAGGGCTCGGACGTGTCGGCGCCGCAGGACGACTTCGTCATGGTCGACTTTGTGAGTACCGAGGCGCCGAAAGGCACAAACCTCGTGGTCTGTTTGGTCGCTGACGGTCGTGTCTCCGCCCGCAGCGCCCAGCCTTCTCCAAAGACGACCTGATGCCGATGGACCTGGGCACGTTCTACCGCGAGTTCCAGAACCCGCCGCAGCTCGCCAGCCTCTCCCTCAACGCCAGCTCGCAGTCGATGGCCGACGATCTGGTACGCCCGAGCCGAACTTCTGCTCCCACGACGAAAACGAACACGCTAACGTTTGTGTCGTCCGTCCGCAGGACTCGCTGCCGGAGAAGTTGCGCGCCTATGAGAAGAACATCGACGAGTTCGACGCCTTCGTGGACACGCTCCAGTAGAGCGCCTGGTCCGCGCCACAGAAGAACGGTTTCACTTCCTGCTGCCGATCGACGCCGAAGGCCCCGTGTTCCGACCCGAGAGCCCAGCTGGTCTGAGTTCAGCTAAATCACGTCTTTACGTTTTAACTTCAGCGTCTTTGAGTCGGAGGAACTCCAAGTTCGGGAGTTTTAATGTCCGTGGTCTGGAGGGTCGTGTACATTTTGTGAAATTGTAAAAAAAAAAAAAGGGATAAATGTTTCCACAGAAAGCTTGAAGTGAGACCTGTTGTAGATCTAATAAAGCATGTTCGTCCTCTGAAGGCTGAGGCTACGTTCACCCCGCAGGCCCTCCAGCTCGGAAACGATTGGTCAGATCTGAGGAGATCGTGACATCACGCTAACACGTTAGCATGTATGGTTCAGCGTTAGTTTTGGAATGGGAGCAACACTGAAGGTAAAAATAATCAGTGCAGTCATACACTAATGTTAGCGTCAGATGCTAATGTTAGCGTCAGATGCTAATGTTGGCGTCAGATGTTAATGTTAGCATCAGATGCTAATGTTGGCGTCAGATGTTAATGTAAGCGTCAGATGTTAATGTTAGCGTCAGATGTTAATGTTAGCGTCAGATGCTAATGTTAGCGTCAGATGCTAATGTTGGCGTCAGATGTTAATGTTAGCATCAGATGCTAATGTTGGCGTCAGATGTTAATGTTAGCGTCAGATGCTAATGTTGGCGTCCGATGTTAATGTTGGCGTCCGATGTTAATGTTGGCGTCCGATGTTAATGTTGGCGTCCGATGTTAATGTTGGCGTCCGATGTTAATGTTGCCGTCAGATGTTGATGTTAGCGTCAGATGTTGATGTTAGCATCAGATGCTAATGCTAGCGTCAGATGTTAATGTTGGCGTCAGATGCTAATGTTGGCATCAGATGCTAATGTTGGCGTCAGATGTTCATGTTAGCGTCAGATGCTAATGTTGGCGTCAGATGTTAATGTTGGCGTCAGATGTTAATGTTGGCGTTGGCGTCAGATGCTAATGTTGGCGTCAGATGCTAATGTTGGCGTCAGATGCTGATGTTAGCATCAGATGCTAATGCTAGCGTCAGATGTTAATGTTAACGTCAGATGCTAATGTTGGCGTCAGATGTTCATGTTAGCGTCAGATGCTAATGTTGGCGTCAGATGCTAATGTTGGCGTCAGATGTTAATGTTGGCGTCAGATGTTAATGTTGGCGTCATATGTTAATGTTAGCGTCAGATGTTAATGTTGTCGTCAGATGCTAATGCTAGCGTCAGATGCTAATGCTAGCGTCAGATGCTAATGCTGGTGTCAGATGTTAATGTTGGTGTCAGATGTTAATGTTAGCGTCAGATGCTGATGTTAGCATCAGATGCTAATGCTAGCGTCAGATGTTAATGTTAACGTCAGATGCTAATGTTGGCGTCAGATGCTAATGTTGGCGTCAGATGTTCATGTTAGCGTCAGATGTTCATGTTGGCGTCAGATGCTAATGTTGGCGTCAGATGCTAATGTTGGCGTCGTATGTTAATGTTGACGTCAGATGCTAATGCTAGCGTCAGATGCTAATGCTAGCGTCAGATGTTGATGTTAGCGTCAGATGCTGATGTTAGCGTCAGATGCTGATGTTAGCGTCAGATGCTGATGTTAGCGTCAGATGCTGATGTTAGCGTCCGATACTAATGTTGGCGTCAAATGCTTTAACTAGCGTCAGAAGCTATTGCTAGCATCAGATGCTAATGTAAGCGTCAGATGTTGGCGTCAGATGCTAATGTTAACGTCAGATGTTAATTTTAGCGTCAGACGCTTATGTTAACATCAGATGCTAATGTTAGCGTCAGAACGTCAGACGCTAATGTTAGTGTCACACGCTAATGTTAGCGTCAGACGCTGCCGAGCATCCTGTTGTGCTGGACACAATAAGAATACAAAGCAACTGGACTTCAAGACGTGCAGAGTTAAACCGCACAAGGTAGGCATTGTCAATACAGTACTTTTTATGGAGGCGTTCCTCCTGGATCTAAGTCAGGACCACATTATTTAAGACCTGGGTCAGATTCATTAAAACATTTTTTCCATTTACCTTTATTTATCCAGGTAGTCTCATTGAGCCACGATAACTAATTTTCAAGAGAGACTGTTTTAGGGAGCAGATGGTGGGGGTTAAGGGCCTTGCTCAGGGGCCCAGGGTGGGGCGAATGAGGGTGGAGGCAGGTGTGGGTGTTTCACCTTTTTCCACCCACATTTTGATGTCTGTACCGGGGCTTGAACCAGCGATCTTCCGATCACAGGCCTAGCATCTCACGTTCAAACTGGGGGCGGCCCAGTGACTCTGTTGGTAAAACTGCCGCCTCTCAGCAAGAAGGTCGCCGGTTCAAATCCCAGGCCAGGACCTTTCTGGGTGGAGTTTGCATGTTCTCTCTGTGCTGCATGAGTTTCCTCCCACAGACCAACAACATGCATGTTAGGATGATTGGAAACTCTAAAATTGTCCCTATAGGTGTGAGAGTGAACGTTTGTCTAATTTGTCCCTGATGTACTGGAGACCTGTCCAAGTGTCCCTTGACTCTCACACGGTGAATTCCGGACATGGGCACCAGTGACCCGTAAAGGAAGAAGCAGGTAAAGATGATGGATGCTCAGTCAAATAAATCGATGTAGGTCACTTGAAGGAGAGAAAAAAAAAGATTTGAGCTGCATCTGCCTTTAGGCTGAACGTAGCCAAAGTTTTGAACATCACCTCATACAGACTGTTTTTAGCTGCTGCTAGTCGATCACACTTAAAAAACTGAATTAAAGTTTTTGTTCGATTCATTGTGATGTCATCATTCTTGTCAAAAGTCACTCAGATTCTTCTGAAGCTCAGCCGGCAGGCGATTGGTTCAAACTTGAGTTAACCGTATAAAATTAACCATCTCAGTCTGGGCTGATCTCATTCCTAATCTTATCCATCCTCTTCTTTCAAGTGCATACCTCCACCTCTCCAAGTTCTCTTCCACCTGTTCTCACCACATATCACAATGTCATCTGCAAACATCATAGTCCATGGGGATTCCTGCCTGACCTCATCTGTTAGTCGGTCCATCACCAGAGCAAACAAGAAGGGGCTCAGAGCAGATCCTTGATGCACTCCCACCTCCACCTTGAAGCTATCTGTCACTCCCACAGCACATCTCACCACTGTCCTGCTGTCCTCATACATGTCCTGCTGTCTTCATACATGTCCTGTACCAGTCTAACATACTTTTCTGCCACTCCAGATTTCCTCATGCAATACCACACCTCCTCTCTTGGCACCCTGTCATATGCTTTTTCTAAATCCACAAACACACAATGGAGTTCTTTCTGACCCTCTCTGTACTTCTCTATCAACATCCTCAAATCAAAGATGGCATCTGTGGTGCTCTTTCTTGGCATGAAACCATACTGCTGCTCACAGATAGTCACCTCTTGTCTAAGCCTTCCTTCCACAACTCTCTCCCAGATCTTCATTGTGTGGCTCATCAACTTAATTCCCCTGTAGTTGCTACAACTCTGTACATCACCCTTGTTCTTAAAAATGGGAACCAGCACACTTCTTCTCCATTCTTCAGGCATTTTCTCACCCTCAAATATTCCATTAAATATTTGAGTCAAAAACCTCACTGCCATCTCTCCAAGACATTTCCAAACCTCCACTGGTATGTCATCAGGTCCTACTGCCTTCCCCTTCTTCATTCTTTTCAGAGCTTTCCGGACTTCACCCTCACTAATCTTTCCCACTTCCTGGTCCACGGTAGCCTGGTTAAAACCAGACCCTTGTCCTTCACTTCGCTTCGTACTAGGGTCTGGGACTTCTCCCATAGACAAGGATTTCTCCGGTAGATTTTTGACCGGACCAATCAGAGAACAGAAGGCGGAGTTTTGAACGTCGAC
>JBBPBX010016414.1:26803-37081 GCA_038048925.1 Garcialebias charrua
ATAAAATACATTCAAACATAAATACTGTAGTCATTATATAACATAACAGGCCAAAAACCGACTCCGTGCCAAGAATAACCGATTTCAATAAGAATATGCTAAATAATTTCATATTTTTTCAATAAACTCCCTTTTACCATTTTCTTAAACAAAAACATTGAGGAAGCTTTTTTACAATTTTTATCCAAAACATTCCACAGTTTTATTCCTTGAACTGATGTGCATCGTTCCTTTGAGTTTGTTCGAATTTTTGGTTTTACAAACATTGCAAGTCCTTTTAATTTGTAATTACTGACTCTCTTAATAAAATAAGATTGAATATTTCGAGGTAAGGAATTTGTATGAGCTCTGTACATAACCTGAAGAATTCCATAGTCAACCAGTTCATAAAACTTTAATAAATTTAGCTGATGAAATAATATGTTAGATGGGTGAGTGTAATGCTTTCCTGAGATGATTCTTATTGCTCTTTTCTGTAAAATAAAAATAGAATTTGTAGATGTTTTACATGGCTTCCCCCAAACTTCAACACAATAAGTCAAATATGGAAGAACTATCGCATTATATAATATAAGTAATGCTTCATCATTAAATAATTTTTTGCCTTATATAATACAGCAATAGATCTGGCTATCTTTGTTCTCAGATAATTAAGATGAGATTTCCAGGTCAGGTTCTCATCATTAACAATAATATTTCGTGACTGATGAAGTTTTGTGTGTTTGGATGCTGACCAGTGGGCAGAACTCCATCACCAGCAGGTAGGGCGTGGCCTCGGTGCACTGCGCCAGACACTGCAGCAAGGCCGGGTGCTCGAGGGTCCTGGAGGAAGACAGGAGGAACGTGTTGGCACGAAAACACAGAAAAGAGCTGAGAAAACACGAACGTTACTCTTCATTCTACACTCGTACAGTTTCTACAGACGTCTTCTCAGACTCTGAAAACTTCCCCCGGCCTCTGGTCTTGCCTCAGCAGAGGATTGTGCAGAAACTGCAACATTTATGAAGCGTGGTGCAGAGGAGCCCAAGGAAGGAGCAAACTCACAGAACTGCCTCCAAAACTGCACAAGACGTACTTTGTGCAGACGTGTGTGTAAAACAGTCTCAGATGTGTTGTGCAGATGTGTGTGTAAAACAGCCTCAGTCTGCTCAGAGTGGGAGTTCAGCTCAGTTTCTGTAAAACCAACTTGTGTTTGCTGAGGCAGAGCCAGACCCGGTACTGGATCTGTAACCTGCACCAGAAAGACGAGTGAGGTGTACCGGTAAGGTTTGGCTTCATCCAGGAAGTGCATCTGGTCCTGCACATGGCTGCTGCTCTTGAGCTCCTTCACCACCACCTGGGTGGTGCTCAGGCCCGTGCTCACCTCCCCCAGCAGAACCTAAAACAGGACCGGCACACGTACACACAACACACACAAGTAGACCCATCAGCATGGAGTTCCACAAACACAAACATGAAGACATGGTGCAGGAGGACGGTATTTGTACGTGAAACATCAGAAATGTGTCTGATGCTCTCCACACACTGAATAAACGTGCACGTTGAAGACTTGTTTACTGAGACCACCTGGTCTGGACCCTTTTCTCCACATGTTGGTGGTCTGGACCCTTTTATCCACATGTTGGTCTGAACACGAGCTGAGCTGTAAGACCTCCAACTGAACTAATGTGACGCCAGCGGAGTAACAAATGTCCAAACCAGCATTCAGCTCTAGTTCTGGTTCCTCTTTCTGTTGGTTCTGGTTGTTTTGGAGCTGATAGGACCAACTGCGGTCTGTACTGCAGAGGACAACAGCGTGAGCAGCACATTTATCAAAAGAAGCCGTTTGTTCACAGCTGACACGTTCAGAAACAATTAAAATCAGCCTCTGTGACCTCACTGATCATTTTATGATCATTCGTCTCATTTCACGTCTGTTAGGTGAACAGAGTTCTGTATAAAAAAAACTCCACGTCGATGGGACTGAAGAGGCTCTGTACGCGACCATCCACAGGAGGATTGAAGTTCAGGTGTCTGAATGTGTTGGACATTTTACAGAGACATCAGCAGACGCTGCTGCTCGCAGGCAGCTGACAGTCTGACATACAGCTGACAGTTTGACATACAGCTGACAGTCTGACATACAGCTGACAGTCTGACATACAGCTGACAGTCTGACATACAGCTGACAGTCTGACATACAGCTGACAGTCTGACATACAGCTGACAGTCTGACATACAGCTGCATGTCAGACTGTCAGCTGCATGTCAGACTGTCAGCTGCATGTCAGACTGTCAGCTGCATGTCAGACTGTCAGCTGCATGTCAGACTGTCAGCTGCATGTCAGACTGTCAGCTGCATGTCAGACTGTCAGCTGCATGTCAGACTGTCAGCTGCATGTCAGACTGTCAGCTGCATGTCAGACTGTCAGCTGCATGTCAGACTGTCAGCTGCATGTCAGACTGTCAGCTGCATGTCAGACTGTCAGCTGCATGTCAGACTGTCAGCTGCATGTCAGACTGTCAGCTGCATGTCAGACTGTCAGCTGCATGTCAGACTGTCAGCTGCATGTCAGACTGTCAGCTGCATGTCAGACTGTCAGCTGCATGTCAGACTGTCAGCTGCATGTCAGACTGTCAGCTGCATGTCAGACTGTCAGCTGCATGTCAGACTGTCAGCTGCATGTCAGACTGTCAGCTGCATGTCAGACTGTCAGCTGCATGTCAGACTGTCAGCTGCATGTCAGACTGTCAGCTGCATGTCAGACTGTCAGCGGCATGTCAGACTGTCAGCTGCATGTCAGACTGTCAGCTGCATGTCAGACTGTCAGCTGCATGTCAGACTGTCAGCTGCATGTCAGACTGTCAGCTGCATGTCAGACTGTCAGCTGCATGTCAGACTGTCAGCTGCATGTCAGACTGTCAGCTGCATGTCAGACTGTCAGCTGCATGTCAGACTGTCAGCTGCATGTCAGACTGTCAGCTGCATGTCAGACTGTCAGCTGCATGTCAGACTGTCAGCTGCATGTCAGACTGTCAGCGGCATGTCAGACTGTCAGCTGCATGTCAGACTGTCAGCGGCATGTCAGACTGTCAGCTGCATGTCAGACTGTCAGCTGCATGTCAGACTGTCAGCTGCATGTCAGACTGTCAGCTGCATGTCAGACTGTCAGCTGCATGTCAGACTGTCAGCTGCATGTCAGACTGTCAGCTGCATGTCAGACTGTCAGCTGCATGTCAGACTGTCAGCTGCATGTCAGACTGTCAGCTGCATGTCAGACTGTCAGCTGCATGTCAGACTGTCAGCTGCATGTCAGACTGTCAGCTGCATGTCAGACTGTCAGCTGCATGTCAGACTGTCAGCTGCATGTCAGACTGTCAGCGGCATGTCAGACTGTCAGCTGCATGTCAGACTGTCAGCTGCATGTCAGACTGTCAGCTGCATGTCAGACTGTCAGCTGCATGTCAGACTGTCAGCTGCATGTCAGACTGTCAGCTGCATGTCAGACTGTCAGCTGCATGTCAGACTGTCAGCTGCATGTCAGACTGTCAGCTGCATGTCAGACTGTCAGCTGCATGTCAGACTGTCAGCTGCATGTCAGACTGTCAGCTGCATGTCAGACTGTCAGCTGCATGTCAGACTGTCAGCTGCATGTCAGACTGTCAGCGGCATGTCAGACTGTCAGCTGCATGTCAGACTGTCAGCTGCATGTCAGACTGTCAGCTGCATGTCAGACTGTCAGCTGCATGTCAGACTGTCAGCTGCATGTCAGACTGTCAGCTGCATGTCAGACTGTCAGCGGCATGTCAGACTGTCAGCTGCATGTCAGACTGTCAGCTGCATGTCAGACTGTCAGCTGCATGTCAGACTGTCAGCTGCATGTCAGACTGTCAGCTGCATGTCAGACTGTCAGCTGCATGTCAGACTGTCAGCTGCATGTCAGACTGTCAGCTGCATGTCAGACTGTCAGCTGCATGTCAGACTGTCAGCTGCATGTCAGACTGTCAGCTGCATGTCAGACTGTCAGCGGCATGTCAGACTGTCAGCTGCATGTCAGACTGTCAGCTGCATGTCAGACTGTCAGCTGCATGTCAGACTGTCAGCTGCATGTCAGACTGTCAGCTGCATGTCAGACTGTCAGCTGCATGTCAGACTGTCAGCTGCATGTCAGACTGTCAGCTGCATGTCAGACTGTCAGCTGCATGTCAGACTGTCAGCTGCATGTCAGACTGTCAGCTGCATGTCAGACTGTCAGCTGCATGTCAGACTGTCAGCTGCATGTCAGACTGTCAGCTGCATGTCAGACTGTCAGCTGCATGTCAGACTGTCAGCGGCATGTCAGACTGTCAGCTGCATGTCAGACTGTCAGCTGCATGTCAGACTGTCAGCTGCATGTCAGACTGTCAGCTGCATGTCAGACTGTCAGCTGCATGTCAGACTGTCAGCTGCATGTCAGACTGTCAGCTGCATGTCAGACTGTCAGCTGCATGTCAGACTGTCAGCTGCATGTCAGACTGTCAGCTGCATGTCAGACTGTCAGCTGCATGTCAGACTGTCAGCTGCATGTCAGACTGTCAGCTGCATGTCAGACTGTCAGCTGCATGTCAGACTGTCAGCTGCATGTCAGACTGTCAGCTGCATGTCAGACTGTCAGCTGCATGTCAGACTGTCAGCTGCATGTCAGACTGTCAGCGGCATGTCAGACTGTCAGCTGCATGTCAGACTGTCAGCGGCATGTCAGACTGTCAGCTGCATGTCAGACTGTCAGCTGCATGTCAGACTGTCAGCTGCATGTCAGACTGTCAGCTGCATGTCAGACTGTCAGCTGCATGTCAGACTGTCAGCTGCATGTCAGACTGTCAGCTGCATGTCAGACTGTCAGCTGCATGTCAGACTGTCAGCTGCATGTCAGACTGTCAGCTGCATGTCAGACTGTCAGCGGCATGTCAGACTGTCAGCTGCATGTCAGACTGTCAGCGGCATGTCAGACTGTCAGCTGCATGTCAGACTGTCAGCTGCATGTCAGACTGTCAGCTGCATGTCAGACTGTCAGCTGCATGTCAGACTGTCAGCTGCATGTCAGACTGTCAGCTGCATGTCAGACTGTCAGCGGCATGTCAGACTGTCAGCTGCATGTCAGACTGTCAGCTGCATGTCAGACTGTCAGCTGCATGTCAGACTGTCAGCTGCATGTCAGACTGTCAGCTGCATGTCAGACTGTCAGCTGCATGTCAGACTGTCAGCTGCATGTCAGACTGTCAGCTGCATGTCAGACTGTCAGCTGCATGTCAGACTGTCAGCTGCATGTCAGACTGTCAGCTGCATGTCAGACTGTCAGCTGCATGTCAGACTGTCAGCGGCATGTCAGACTGTCAGCTGCATGTCAGACTGTCAGCTGCATGTCAGACTGTCAGCTGCATGTCAGACTGTCAGCTGCATGTCAGACTGTCAGCTGCATGTCAGACTGTCAGCTGCATGTCAGACTGTCAGCTGCATGTCAGACTGTCAGCTGCATGTCAGACTGTCAGCTGCATGTCAGACTGTCAGCTGCATGTCAGACTGTCAGCTGCATGTCAGACTGTCAGCTGCATGTCAGACTGTCAGCGGCATGTCAGACTGTCAGCTGCATGTCAGACTGTCAGCTGCATGTCAGACTGTCAGCTGCATGTCAGACTGTCAGCTGCATGTCAGACTGTCAGCTGCATGTCAGACTGTCAGCTGCATGTCAGACTGTCAGCTGCATGTCAGACTGTCAGCTGCATGTCAGACTGTCAGCTGCATGTCAGACTGTCAGCTGCATGTCAGACTGTCAGCTGCATGTCAGACTGTCAGCTGCATGTCAGACTGTCAGCTGCATGTCAGACTGTCAGCGGCATGTCAGACTGTCAGCTGCATGTCAGACTGTCAGCGGCATGTCAGACTGTCAGCTGCATGTCAGACTGTCAGCTGCATGTCAGACTGTCAGCTGCATGTCAGACTGTCAGCTGCATGTCAGACTGTCAGCTGCATGTCAGACTGTCAGCTGCATGTCAGACTGTCAGCTGCATGTCAGACTGTCAGCTGCATGTCAGACTGTCAGCTGCATGTCAGACTGTCAGCTGCATGTCAGACTGTCAGCTGCATGTCAGACTGTCAGCTGCATGTCAGACTGTCAGCGGCATGTCAGACTGTCAGCTGCATGTCAGACTGTCAGCTGCATGTCAGACTGTCAGCTGCATGTCAGACTGTCAGCTGCATGTCAGACTGTCAGCTGCATGTCAGACTGTCAGCTGCATGTCAGACTGTCAGCTGCATGTCAGACTGTCAGCTGCATGTCAGACTGTCAGCTGCATGTCAGACTGTCAGCGGCATGTCAGACTGTCAGCTGCATGTCAGACTGTCAGCGGCATGTCAGACTGTCAGCTGCATGTCAGACTGTCAGCTGCATGTCAGACTGTCAGCTGCATGTCAGACTGTCAGCTGCATGTCAGACTGTCAGCTGCATGTCAGACTGTCAGCTGCATGTCAGACTGTCAGCTGCATGTCAGACTGTCAGCTGCATGTCAGACTGTCAGCTGCATGTCAGACTGTCAGCTGCATGTCAGACTGTCAGCTGCATGTCAGACTGTCAGCTGCATGTCAGACTGTCAGCTGCATGTCAGACTGTCAGCTGCATGTCAGACTGTCAGCTGCATGTCAGACTGTCAGCTGCATGTCAGACTGTCAGCTGCATGTCAGACTGTCAGCTGCATGTCAGACTGTCAGCTGCATGTCAGACTGTCAGCGGCATGTCAGACTGTCAGCTGCATGTCAGACTGTCAGCTGCATGTCAGACTGTCAGCTGCATGTCAGACTGTCAGCTGCATGTCAGACTGTCAGCTGCATGTCAGACTGTCAGCTGCATGTCAGACTGTCAGCTGCATGTCAGACTGTCAGCTGCATGTCAGACTGTCAGCTGCATGTCAGACTGTCAGCGGCATGTCAGACTGTCAGCTGCATGTCAGACTGTCAGCTGCATGTCAGACTGTCAGCTGCATGTCAGACTGTCAGCTGCATGTCAGACTGTCAGCGGCATGTCAGACTGTCAGCTGCATGTCAGACTGTCAGCTGCATGTCAGACTGTCAGCTGCATGTCAGACTGTCAGCTGCAAACACCAAAGCCTCGCAGGTGGTCTTACCTTCCCGAACCAGCCATTCCCAATCTCTTTCAGGTACAGCAGACTGTGGCGGCTCAGGTCTGTGGACTTCAGCTGCTGGACTGGAAGAGAAAGAGAAAAGATTTTCTGACTGTCACAGATCATCAGCCTCACAGCTGTCCAACAGCTGTCCAACAGCTGTCCAACAGCTGTCCAACAGCTGTCCAACAGCTGTCCAACAGCTGTCCAACAGCTGTCCAACAGCTGTCCAACAGCTGTCCAACAGCTGTCCAACAGCTGTCCAACAGCTGTCCAACAGCTGTCCCAAACGTTCAGGCTCCTGACCAACTAAATGACTGTGACAAGCCTGTGACCCCATCTCCTGCTGGTTTACAATAACTGCTTATAACCCAGTTAAACATGAGCATCAACCACAGTGTCATTTAGAACAATTTATGACAAATGTTTTGATCTTTTTCATCAATTATGGAGAAAATATTCCAAAGGTTGACATCTGAAGAATATCTACAGACCCTTGCTTTGTGTTTTGTGACCCACACTGTAGTCCCAATCCCAAATTGTGAACCACTATGTGTGTGTGGTTTACCTCATCTTCTTCGCACATCATCACACCGACGGTTTCAGTAAATCCAGGCTGCCGAGCCTCAGATTTTGAAATGAATCCATTTCAATATTTAATCATCAAAAAGCCAAATGTATGTTTGTGTTTCATATTTTAACACAACAACGTGGCTCGATATAAAACCAAGGAGGACGACTGTAAAGATGGATTCTAACTCACAAACGAGTTGATTTCAGAGCTGATCCATTTTATTGAGACGGAGAAGCTCTAAAGCACATTTGTCAAAGTCAAGGCCTGCGGGCCAGATCCGGCCCTCAAATTAATTATGTATGGCCCCCTGGATATTTACCATACCATACCATACCAGTTTATTTATAAAGCACTTAAAAATACAGCAGCAGCCGTCCGAAGTGCTGTACAAGAATAAAAACAAGCACAAAACAATAAAAACAATAAATCTCAATCATATAAATATCAGAACATCACAAGTAAAATAATACAACATTAAAACAGAGATGTGAACTCATTCTGGTTTAAAAGCCAATGAAAACATATGTGTTTTTAAACGAGTTTTAAAAACAGATATTGATGGGGCCTGTTAATTACAGTTAGAAACGGCCCGCAGACCACAGCCGCCTGCTGGTGTTTTGCACGCACCAACACTACATTCCCCACAATGCAACGGTAGTAGGGGTGGGGCCGATCCGATCCTGAGTCGTGTCTCATGAACCCAGAGTAATAAGACCCGCCTCCTCACGTCACATTCAGGAAATCCATTCCGTAGTTTGCAGCCAGCTACAGCGTGAGGACTGAGTGAGTAGCACTTTAGCTAACAGCTAGCCAACTTTTCATCGTAACATGTCCGCTGTGTGGAAGTATTTTACACTAAACAAGACAGCAACGTGCACCGTCTGCAGAGACATAGCGCCACAATGTTTTATTTATTTATTTCTTTCTTGTTGTTGTTGGTTTATTTTTTTATTTATTTTTTTAGAAAACTGTATGACCGAGTTGAGACAAAGTTGGATGTGTTTCAGTCCAGTAATCTTGCAATAAACATAACTGGCTGATAGTAAACTGCTATCTGAACCCGAGTAACTCCTATTATTTGGTTACAAAATTGGCAACCAACGTGCACTGTCTGCAGAGACATAGCGCCACATTGAACTGCGGTCAAGTTAGTTTTATGTTGGACATTCGAGCTCTGGGACTTCAGCGGGACGCCACTCTCGCTGAACCGAAACAGGGAGACCGACCGCGGCCAGCTGCGTCCAGTCCGACCCGCTGTCTGACCGTCTCGTAGGAGGGACAGGCTGAGAGCGGCTGACCAAAATCAGAGCGCCCGCCCCGGATTGAACAAGAAAAACACACCGCTGAAGCCACGGAGCTCAAATGTTCACCGAGAAGTTGCTAAACTTCATCATAATTAATGACCAACAGCTATCAGCTGTAGAAAATGAAGGATTTCACAGCTTGATACTTGCAGCCAACAGTAAACAATCATAAAAAACTGTATTAATTAAAAATCATAAGAAAACTGTATTAAAAAAACAACGAAACATAAACAGCTACATTATAAAACAATGTAAAATACTAAAAGCAGGAACATGTCTGTGTTGGTTTATGCCAAGAACTTAGCAGATGTAAAGCTATTTAATATTTTATTTAATTCATTTATTCATTCATTTAAAAGAAACAAAATAAAACAAATTCATCAAAAAGAAAATATTGAATGAAAAGAGTGCAGAAAAAAATTTCTTATATCACCTCCTTATAATAAACATTGAACCAGTCCAGCCCTTGGCTTGTAGCAAATTTGGTTTTTTGGCCCTCGGTGTATTTGACTTTGACACCCCTGCTCTAAAGGATGAAAACTATTGTCATCTGATATTTTTCATGTCAAATCGTCAAAACAAATTTATAAAACTATTATCCTCTGATTGTTTTTATAAGCATGTAAAATGCTCACATAGGAGAATCGAACAGAAAATGAGTGACAACGTAATCAAAGTCCAAAAACTGGTTGAACGACGTAACGTCCAGGTTTGTAAGAATCCACCGTCCAATCGGTCTTTTGCACGTGACGTCACGGCTCATATATTTTTGCACTTACGGTCGCCATGTTGGGTGTATACCGGTTCATGAGGAAGTCCATGTTAAACACAGTGCGATACAGAACAATAACATCAGCAAAATGCAAACTAAATATAAAAATGAGCAGAAGCCTTATAGAGAGAAACTCAACCTTGAAGCCAGAGAACGTTACATGGTGAAGTTAGCTTCAATTAACAACATTGATCCTTACGAGGTAGCAGCTAAGGCATGGACTTCCTCTGTTTAAATGAACTGGTATCCATACAATATGGCGACCGGGAGTGCAAAATGTCACGTGTCTGCAAAAGACCGGTTGACTGACATCAAGCAGAACATACCTGACCATCCTGTCCTGTCCCCTCCTGTCCTGTCCCCTCCTGTCCTGTCCCCTCCTGTCCTGTCCCAGATCAGTCAAACAAAGACTGACCGCACCTTCCACCCCCTTGTTTCAGTTTGCTTCAGCCACACTGACTCTGAGTCCAACAAACAGATCTTTGTGGTTCTTC
>JBBPBX010016414.1:37128-48188 GCA_038048925.1 Garcialebias charrua
CACCAGGCTCAAACACAGTCCAGTCCACAGTCATGTCCCCGTCCTGGTCACGCCTTACACCCACTTTCACTCTCCAGCCTAAAGCAGAATAGTCCTCATTGTTGTTCTGTGTGGGACAGCGTGGTACCAGTTGGACACACTGGGACCATTATGTCCAGGACAGAGGGACAAACAAAGGTTTGGTGTTTCCACCTCAAACCTTCAGAAATCTAACAGAACATCCAAACACAAAACACTTCGACGTGTTGGCATGTTTGTAAAAAGTTTGCGCTCGTTGTCGAGTTCTAGCTTTCTGTAAAATTCACTGATGTTTTTTCATAAAATGAAGGCACGACCCAAATCTCCCTGCACTCCTCAGGTTTTTATTTTTGTTCTCAAGCAGATGTCCACAGAGGCTAAACGCTGAATGTTCAGGAGGAAACATCAGAAACATGTGAACGTTTAGCGGGCAGCCCCGCCTGGACCTGCTGACATGAAGAAGCAATTGTGCCTAATGGCTGAACAAGAGGCGATGCATTCAGAACCACTCAGAGACAAATGGATTTCCCATCATGCATCTGCGCCACGGTCCATCTGTCGTCTAAGTCAGTGTGAAGTTTGCTCGTTAATCCAGAGGAACCCGATTAGAACCGACATTGATTCAGCGAAGGATCTGCTCTCTGTGAACACCAGAACCGGACCTGTTCTGCTCTCGCAGCTCCTCGGAGAGCTCCGTTCGTCTTTATGGAGCACAACAGCTGCATCTGGGCGGCTCCCAACATCTGGGCCAGAACTCTGGGAGCGCCGGCGTCTCGTTAGGAGCTCTGTCCTGAGAAAGAGTCGACTTCAGTCTCAGAGCGAAGCAGAACCACCAGAGAGACGAACCAAGAACCTTTTCTCTCAGTCCCTTGAGTTCGATGCTTTAACGTCTTTTTGGATTTTATCTTCTACACTCAGATTTTAAGGGGAGTGGTGGCGCAGAGGTTAGAGAAGCTGAGCTTGTGAGCGGAAGATCGCCGGTTCAAGCCCAGGTACCGTTAACATCAAAAATGTGGGTGGGCCCTTGAGCAAGGCCCTTAACCCACACCATCTGCTCCCCTGGGAACCCTAGATGTCAGCTCTCTGCTCCACACAGAGGGCTGTGGTAGCTCGGTGGTCTGTGGTTGTGTCAGGAAGGACAGCCGGCGTAAAAACAATTGCCATGTCTTCATGCGACTAGTTCACTGTGGTGACCCCTGAAGAAGGGAGAAGCCAAAAGAAAAAAAAAAAAAACAGATTTTAAGTCAAGATTAGTTTTTAACAAAGAAAAAGTGAAGAAATGTTGCAGAAAAAACAAGGTTGTAGCAAAAATGACCAGAAAACTACAGAATAGTGTCTAATTGAGAAAATGTGAGCTGAGCAGCAGATCCATTTCTTCACTCAGCCGCTCTGAAGAAACACGAATGAAGTCAGAGGGCGAGGCCGTCCTGAAGGTGCACGCACGAATCCCAAACCAACAACAACCATATGGTTTCTATCGCTCGCCGAGGACAAAACATGTGTTCCAGTGTCAGCTCGCTTGATGAAACGCTGCTTGTTATCCAAGAAACATGTGAGGAGAAGATGTTTCAGGTTGTTCTCTGAAACTCTGCCTTTCTGGAAACTAATCTTTTTCAAAGCTCCAGGGACTCTTAAAGCTTCAGCAAATAAAACCAGCCGACGTCACCCTCTTTTTTAATTTCTCGTGTTTGTGTGATTGTAGCAGAGTCCCGTGTCAAAGGTTTATCGCCCCGTTGAGAAACAAGGCGACACAGTGTTGGCCTCGTTCAGGGGGAGTGAAGGAGGAATCTTCTCTCTGGGGGGGGGTTGTGCTCCCACGTGCCTCACATTCCAGCAAACAGCAGAACGCCTGCCTGGACGATGTTATGCAACTCGCAGATGTTTGTGGGAGAAAGTTAAAGAGTTCGTCCTGCAGTGAGGGATTGTGGGTGGAGCCCCAGCTGACCAGCGTCAGGGTGGTGCCCCCTCCAGGGACACGCAAAGCTCCCCTCACTTCTGCTGCTCTCACACCCTTGAAATGTTCTTTGGTGTGGACGGATCTGGCCCGGTTCTGCAAAGCTGCTGGAGGGTTTGCATCAGCACATCATACATAAATTAAAAAAACTGACAAAGATACGACGATGGGAAAAACCTACAAATGAAAATGACAGGATGCAACGTTAACCTGCTCTCCATCTTCAAACTTTCACACCTCTCTGAAGGACTTCAGGGCCGTAGAACCAAAGAGCAGAACCTGCAGCCCAGTTGGTAAAGCTAGTCACCTGAGCGGGCCGGTTGTTTGGTGGTCGGCAGCGACACCTCAGTGAGCGGCAGGATGTAGACGTCTGGACTGCCCTGGGAGGCCGGAGACGCCAGCGTGGACATGTCTGCATGGTACTCGTCCCCGTCCACATTCTTAAACTCCTGAAACACACAGACGGGACATAAATATCCTGAAAAATGGTTTCTTACTTTCATATACAGGTTGTCCCCGACTTACGGCAGTCATGGCTTACGGCGATACGACTTTACAAACGCATCTTATTAATAAAAAAATTAATTAAAAAAATTGTGTTTAATGTTATTGATTTTATGTGTACAACACTTTGTTGCAGCTGTGGTTGTTATAAATGGCTTTATAAATAAAGTAGTATTATCATTATTTAAAAAAAAAAAGTAAGCCGATTTACGAAGTTTCCGGCAGTTTCCGACAGTTTCCGACAGTTTTTGGCAGTCAGTTTTCGGCAGTGCCTGCCAGTTTAGCCATTTAGCTCCGGCCTTGCGGAGGGACGGATGGACGAAGGAAAACGACGCTGTGGACCGCATGAAGCAGCAGACAGCGAGCTGGACCGGAGGAGCAACGAGATAACATGCTAACAAGCCTAGCTGTAGGATGGACGGGTGGATGCTAACGCCTCACCGGGGACACGGAGCTGACGGGCAGCGGAGCTTGCCTCAATGTCCGCCTGGCAGCCTCAGATGTTGGATGGATACCGAGCTAACATGCTAAAACGCGGAGAAACAGCTGCGGTAGCCGTTTGGAGGGGCTAACATGCTAACGTGCGCAGCTATTGGAGGGGCTAAAATGCTAACGCGCGCAGCATTTTGGATGGACACCGCGGAGAAACGGCTCCCAGTAAATTATTTACTCTTTTTCCCTTCATTATGTATGGAGTTAACATGCTAACAGTCCTTCCTGTAAACAGTTTGGACCACGTGAAGCAGCACGAAGCTGCAGAGCTTAGACGTGCAATGAGCTAACATGCTAACAGGCTTGACCAGCTCAAAGTAAGAAATTAACTTTTTATTTTGTCTCCAAATATACTGTATGTGTTTTTGGATAACTGTGTTAGGATAGGCGAAGTGCTTGGTAACTTGGCAACTGTTTTGTACCGTACATGTACGTGTATAAGTGGCGGCTCGGGTGTTTTCCGACTTACGGCGATTTTCGACATGCGAATGGGCGTAGGAACGGAACTTGTTCGTAAGTCGGGGATCACCTGTAGATTAAATTGTAGGGATTTATGGTTGACCTAAATAAAGTTGATATCTTCTCAGACTACTATATAACTTTTTTCAAGCCCAGATTGTAGCACAAATAAATTCTTTAAAAGTTTTAGACCCTTGGAGGACCCTGCATGTCCAACAACTACACTTTCAGGGTAAATAACGAAGAAACAACCGATCGGCTGAGAGCAGCAAACGTTTGTTTTATTTATGGCAGAGAGAAGAATGAGAAAGTTGTTTTTTGGCCCAACAACCGAAGCAGAGCTGAGATAAACCTCAGAGGCTGCGTTGGCCTCGTTTAATGTCTGCGGGCTGTTTGTGAGGCTGAGCGTCACAGTGTGTCGACACACACACAGCCAGGCTGCTGTAAGATTACATGTAACTCAATCCTTCACTTCACAGATAAACCTGATCAGATCCACACTCACACTTCGTCTTGAAACCTCTGAGAGAAACAGTTTTTAATGAAAAGTGCGTTATAAATTGAATTCATTATTATTATTATTATTATTATTATTAATTACTGGAACCAAAAATCTTCAAATTTTAACTCCATTCAACACCGAGTGGCTCGTTCTCTTCAAACAGTGGAGTTAAGAGCGTTTCACAGCTACTGATGTCCAAAAAAAGGGATCAGAGTCCGAGTTTCTTTGTCGTTCCACCACATGTGGTGCATGTGGTGGAACAAAATTATGTACACAGGGTCCCAGTTACCGTACATCCAACAATAACATGTAAAAAAAAAAAACAGTAATAAGATCCAAGATCTTAAAGATCATAAATCTGATTAAACTTTTATGATAACTGGAAATAAAAGAGATCTGTTGGAGTAGCTTTTCTGAAACTAAAGATAAAATTAAAGCAGAGTCTAAAAATCTCTCTTTATGTGTTAAGTAATAAAAATCCTAACATTAAAAAATAAGAAGCTTTAATTATTGATCACCTGGCTGAGATGTGAAAAGTTGAGTCAATAAAATAAAGTTTTCTCTGATTATACGTAAGTTGAGGACTGAACACCACAAAAAGAAATAGACTGTGGACTTTTCATTTGAACAGATGGAGAGCATCATTTTTACACTAAAATATTTGTTTTATAAGTTCATTATGATAAAGTTTGACTCCTAACAGCTTTCTGAAAGATTTATTTTATTTGTTGTGAAACAATAACACAGAGGAGGATGAAGAGGAGGAGGATGAAGAGGAGTGGGGAGTTGGCTGCGTCAGGCCGGATGTCAGAATACAAGTCCCTCAGATGGGAGTTGGAGAACTGGTGGGGGGGGGGGGGCATCATTGGAAAAATGCGACCCCTCTGTGCACCACCCACACATAAACACCTCCATCTCCCACTTCCTGCTGACCCCCAAAAATCTGAGCACATGCACACTTGTGCACGCAACACCCCCCTCTCTCCTTCTTGGATCTGGATCTTCACACGGTCCTGCTTAACCCACCCCACCCCACGGTTGAGCATGTGGTTTCACTCTCAGCAGCTCACACATGCATAAACGTGCACGCATGCACGCAGCACACACACACACACACACACACAGTTTGTCTTTACATCTTTATAGGGACTTTGCATTGACTTCCATTCATTTTTCATTTATTTCTATAGCCTTACCCTAACCCATACCTAAACTTAACCATTACCAGTACTTAACCCATCTTCCATTCACAAATTAGTCCTAAACTTAACCTCTTACCCACCAAAATCACTTCTTCTTGGGGACTGGGCCCCAAAAGGAGCAGTTGGTCCTCACAATGTAGTATGTGTTGGGAAAATGGGCAACAAATACACACACACACACACACACCCACACACACACACACACACACACACACACACACACACACACACACACACACACACACACACACACACTCTTTATCTTTCACTTGGACATTTTCTGAACCATAAAAAAAGCTAATTAAATCTGGGGGGGAAAAAAGTTTATTTTGTACTTTTTCTGAATTTAAAAGAGCATTTTCAAGCTGTTTTCTTATTAATTATTTAAAATAAAGCAGAAAACAAAGATGAGAAGCTAAAATCTTAGGGAATTTTAAAAAAGTGTCAGAGAAAACTGCTGCAGAACCTGAAATCTCTTTTGTTCTTTAAATCTTTCAACCACAGGTATCTCCTGCGAGCTTACCTTCCCTCTGAGTCCACAGATGAAGATGATAAACACCTGAAGTCTTTGGCTTCAGCCTTTTTCTGGTCCCCCCTCCCCAGCCCAACACACACACACACCCGAAGTGATGAGAGGAGGGCAGCAGGAGGAAGAGGAGCTGCATGTTTCTGCTGACAGAGAGGAGGAAGAAGCTCGGCAGCTGACCATAAACTGTCCCCGACACTGAAGGGGAAGGAGGGATGAAGGGGAGACAACATGAGAATAGAAGGAGGGGAAAGAAAAGAAGGAGGAGGAGCACAGAGTCACCCGGTTCACAAGCTGGAGTGGACCTCTGGTCATCTGGGGGAGGGGGGCTGGGGGGTTGAAAATGTGAGAAAATATAAGAGGAGGAAGAGGAGGTGGGGATTCACATACTGCACGTCTGACATCACCGACTTCATCTGCTCTGAAGAACATCTGCAGGACAGTTACTCCCCCACCCCGAACACACCCAGAAAAACATCTGCATGAGGCCCGTCTGCAGTTAGTCTGAACTTTGACCTTTCGTTTGGACTCTTCTCAGCCTTTAAAACTTTTTTATAAACATTTTCCTTGAAGGTGAAATGTGCAATGTTAAAAACCCACTGAGTGTCACAACGAAGCAAATAAAAACACGTCAATTACAAAAAAAAAAACATGTATTAAAAAATCTCCCTGTTCAAACTGACGGTAAAAACAACAGGAACAAATTCATCCTCTCCCTAGCCAGCCACTAGGGAGCACAAGCCAGTGTATCTCTTGTGCCAGTCCCAAGCCCGGGTAAATGGTGAGGGTTGTGTCAGGAATGGCATCCGATGTAAAACACTTGCCAAAACTATAATGCGAGTTCATCAAAGTGAAACCATACCGGATCGGTCGAGGCCCGGGTTAACAACGTCCGCCACCGGTGCTGTTGACAAACAGGGTGCCGGCGGAAATTGTACTACTGTTAGTCGAAGACCCCGAGGAGGGAAACGTGTCAGGAGACAGAGGGAGAGGAGGAAAGTGAAGAATGTAGGACTGAGGGTTGCAACTCTAAATGTGGGGACAATGACAGGCAAAGGTAGAGAGCTGGCTGACATGATGCAGAGAAGGAAGGTAGATGTTTTATGTGTCCAAGAGACCAAGTGGAAGGGCAGCAAGGCTCGCAGTATTGGAGCAGGGTTCAAACTGTTTTACCATGGTGTGGATAGAAAGAGAAATGGAGTAGGGGTGGTCCTGAAGGAGGAGTTGGCAAAGAATGTAGTAGAGGTGAAGAGAGTGTCAGATAGGGTGATGTGTCTAAAGGTAGAAGTAGAAGGTCTGATGCTAAACATAGTAAGTGGTTATGCTCCACAGGTTGGATGTGATGGGGAGGAGAAAGATACATTTTGGAAAGATTTGGATGAAGTGATAGAGAGTATTCCCAGGGAGGAAAGAGTGGTGATTGGAGCAGACCTGAATGGACATGTTGGTGAAGGAAACAGAGGGGATGAGGAAGTGATGGGTAGGTTTGGTGTCAAGGAAAGAAACCAGGAAGGACAGATGGTGGTGGATTTTGCCAAGAGAATGGAAATGGCTATAGTCAATACCTATTTCCAAAAGAGGGAGGAACATAGAGTGACCTATAAGAGTGGAGGAAGGAGTACACAGGTCGACTACATTCTGTGTAGAAGAGGAAACCTGAGGGAGATTGGAGACTGTAAGGTTGTGGCAGGGGAGAGCGTGGCCAGACAGCATCGGATGGTTGTGTGTAGAATGACTGTTGTTGCGAAGAAGAGAAAAAGAGTAAAATCAGAGAAGAAGACCAAATGGTGGAAGCTAAAGAAGGAAGAATGTTGTGAGAAATTCAGAGAGGAGCTGTTAAAGGCTCTGGGTGGTAAGAAAGAGCTTCCAAGTGACTGGGCTACTACAGCAACAGTAATTAGAGAGACAGGTAGGAAGGTACTTGGTGTGTCATCTGGACAGAGAATGGATGATAAGGAAACCTGGTGGTGGAATAGTGAAGTGCAGGACGCCATTCAAAGAAAGAGATTAGCCAAGAAGAAATATGACAGTGAGAGGACTGAAGAGAGGAGACAGGAATATAAGGAGATGGGACATAGAGCAAAGAGGGAAGTAGCTAAGGCAAAGCAGAGGGCGTACAATGAGTTATATGGGAGACTGGACACTAAAGAGGGCGAGAAGGACTTGTACCGATTGGCAAGACAGAGGGATCAGGCTGGAAAGGATGTGCAACAGGTTAGGCTTATTAAAGATGGGAATGGGAATGTTCTAACAAGTGAGGAGAGTGTGATGGGAAGATGGAAGGATTACTTTGAGGAGCTAATGAATGAAGAGAATGAAAGAGAAAGAAGAGAGGAGGTCATAGAAACTGTGGACCAGGAAGTGGGAAAGATTAGTGAGGGTGAAGTCCGGAAAGCTCTGAAAAGAATGAAGAAGGGGAAGGCAGTAGGACCTGATGACATACCAGTGGAGGTTTGGAAATGTCTTGGAGAGATGGCAGTGAGGTTTTTGACTCAAATATTTAATGGAATATTTGAGGGTGAGAAAATGCCTGAAGAATGGAGAAGAAGTGTGCTGGTTCCCATTTTTAAGAACAAGGGTGATGTACAGAGTTGTAGCAACTACAGGGGAATTAAGTTGATGAGCCACACGATGAAGATCTGGGAGAGAATTGTGGAAGGAAGGCTTAGACAAGAGGTGACTATCTGTGAGCAGCAGTATGGTTTATAATAATAATAATAATGAATTCAATTTATAACGCGCTTTTCATTAGTGAAAATCTCAAAGCGCTACACACATTGAATGCTACACACATTCATACACCGGTAGCGGCAGACTACCATGCAAGGTGCTTTCCAGTCCTACCGGGAGCAACTCGGGGTTAAGTGTCTTGCCCAAGGACACAACGACGGTGTGGGGAACCGGGATTCGAACTGCCAACCTTCCGATCGGGGGACGACTGCCATTACCACTACGCCACGGTCGCTCCCGTTCATGCCAAGAAAGAGTACCACAGATGCATCTTTGCTTTGAGGATGTTGATAGAGAAGTACAGAGAGGGTCAGAAAGAACTCCATTGTGTGTTTGTGGATTTAGAAAAAGCATATGACAGGGTGCCAAGAGAGGAGGTGTGGTATTGCATGAGGAAATCTGGAGTGGCAGAAAAGTATGTTAGACTGGTACAGGACATGTATGAAGACAGCAGGACAGTGGTGAGATGTGCTGTAGGAGTGACAGATAGCTTCAAGGTGGAGGTGGGAGTGCATCAAGGATCGGCTCTGAGCCCCTTCTTGTTTGCTCTGGTGATGGACCGACTAACAGATGAGGTCAGGCAGGAATCCCCATGGACTATGATGTTTGCAGATGACATTGTGATATGTGGTGAGAACAGGGAACAGGTGGAAGAGAACTTGGAGAGGTGGAGGTATGCACTTGAAAGAAGAGGAATGAAAGTCAGCCGTAGTAAGACAGAGTACATGTGTGTGAATGAGAGGGAGGAGGTGGAACAGTGAGGCTACAAGGAGCAGAGGTCACAAAGGTGCAGGACTTCAAGTACTTGGGGTCCACTGTCCAGGAAAATGGGGAATGTGGTAAAGAGGTGAAGAAGAGAGTCCAGGCAGGATGGAGTGGATGGAGAAAAGTTTCAGGAGTGATTTGTGACAAAAAGGTGTCAGCAAAGGTCAAAGGAAAAGTTTACAAGACAGTGGTGAGACCAGCTATGTTGTATGGTCTGGAGACAGAGACATGGACAAAAAGACAGGAGACAGAACTGGAAGTAGCAGAAATGAAGATGTTGAGGTTCTCCTTAGGAGTGACAAGGATGGATAAGATCAGGAATGAGATCATCAGAGGTACAGCACATGTTGAACAACTGGGAGATAAAGTTAGGGAGGCCAGACTGAGATGGTTTGGACATGTCCAGAGGAGGGACAGTGGGTATATTGGTAGAAGGATGTTAGAAATGCAGCTGCCAGGAAAAAGACAAAGAGGAGATATATGGATGCAGTTAGAGAGGACATGGAGGTAGTTGGAGTGAGGACAGAGGATGCAGAGGACAGAGTGAGGTGGAGGAGGATGACTCGCTGTGGCGACCCCTGAAAAGGGAAAAGCCGAAAGAAGAAGAAGAAGAAGAAGAAGAAAGAGGTTCAACCTCCATGTAGCCAGGTGTAAATCACATACAATTATAAAAGAGAGCTTGCATCAATGGAAAGTCATTAGTGATGCTACTTCTACCCTTCCACATTTCAGGGGCACTCCGATTGGGGTGGGGGGGTAGGGTTAATTTTTGAAAACCAGAAAAGCATTGTTTTGCCTATACAGGTAGTCCTCAACTTACGACGTTTCGGACTTACGTCACGCATCTCATAAAAAAAAAAAAAACTTTTTTTTAATAATAAATAAATGTACAGTACTGTACAGTTACCAAGCACTTAGCCTATCCTAACACAGTTAAGGAGTGAGTTGAATTGTCTCCCTCCTCCCTAGCAGGCTCCATTCACATAAAGGGAGCTAGCTCCCTTTATGTGTCGTTGTGTCCCTGGGAGCATCCTATCTCCTTTTATGTGTACGATATATATATACAGGTAGTCCCCGACTTACGAGTGAGTTCCGTACCTGCGAGTCGCTGGTAAGACGAAAATTCGTACGTCGGAACATGAAACACGTGTTCTCGTAAGTCCGGATTTTCGGTCGTAAATCTGTAAATTTAAGCTAGCGCTACTACGAGCACTCGTTTTTCATCAAAAACGTTCATACTAGTTCATGAACATGCTCAGAAACGTGTTTCCAAACGGTTAACTAACACACTTTCATCTAAAAACACAAAAAAGTGCTGTATTTTTTACAAATTTACTGCTCGTTCGCCAGCTCGTAAGTCCGGGACCTCGTATGTAAGAGCGCTCGTAAGTCGGGGACTACCTGTATATATATATACATACACACACACACACACCTGAAATGGTGTGTTTAGGTCACACACAAACTTTTGTTTGGAGGTCGGGTTAGTTCAGGACCCCCAGACAATTTTAATTTTAAAGAAAACACACCATTTACAGTATACAGGTAGTCCTCGGCTTACGAACGAGTTCCGTTCCTACGGCCCATTCGTAACTCAAAAATGACATAAGTCGGATCACATACAAATTTTTTATTTTATTTTTATTTATTATAAATAAATAAATGTACAGTACTGTACAGTTACCAAGCACTTAGCCTATCCTAACACAGTTTTTAAAGATGAAGGAATTAGTTGAACTGTCTCCGTTTCACATAAAGGGAGCTAGCTCCCTTTATGTGAATGGAGCCTGCTAGGGAGGAGGAAGACAATTCAACTCACTCCTTCATCTTTAAAAAATGTGTTAGGATAGGCTAAGTGCTTGGTAACTGTACAGTACTGTACATTTATTTATTTATTTTTTAAGTTTT
>JBBPBX010016415.1:0-18961 GCA_038048925.1 Garcialebias charrua
GTAACATTTCTGACATTTGTACCAGTAAAACTCAACATACCCCATGGTGGGAGTTCTCCTCAGTCAGCTGTCTGTAGCCACCATGCACCAATCAGAACAACCTGAGGATCATGGGCTTGATGAGCAACAGGAGCATAAAAGGCTGCAGAGGACATCCAGTCAGCGCTGGAGCATTACATATCAAACTTTCTTTATTTGTCATTCACACCACATGTGGTACATGTTGTGGAACGAAATTGTGTACACAGGGCCCCAGTTACATCCAACAAAAGTATAAAATGTAGAGGAAAAACATTAATAAGATCTAAGATGTGAAGAAATACGCTAAACTAGTGCTGGACGATAATTCAATAACGATAAATATCGCAATATACTTTTATTCAATAACGATGATATGAAGTTTAAGCATATTTTCGATATTTCGATAGGATTTTACAACGTTTCACTGACGTTTTTCTGTTTCTGTTCGGGTTGGAGCGGCTGCTTCAACAACCCGCCCGGACAGAAAAAGCTGTGACACAAAACGTGCGTGGTGACGTCGTTGTTACGCAGCGCTCACTCCAGCAGCAGGCGTTAGCGGTAGCAGGCTAAAAGCTAAGCTAGTCTCCAAAGCGCGTTAAGTTTTCGCTTCAAAACGAGTCAAACGAGTGCTCATGACCGTCAGAATGTGACTGAACAAAGTTTCACAAGCGAAGAGAAAGAGACGACATCACTGATGAGAGGAAAGACTAATTCGTAGGTGTGGACGTAGTTCGGTTTTGTTAAACTGCAGGTCTCATCTGCAGCGAGTCTTACTCGGTTTCTTTATTTTGCAAAACGTGACGGAGTCGTTCTAACTAGCGGTGGAAACATCTAACTTGTTTAATCTGAAGAGTTTCCACTCGATAGAATATGATGAGAGTCAGAAGATGAAGAACAATAAAGTTTGAGCCAACGTTTCCCTGAAACTACGACGTAAACAAACAGCCCCAGCAGCGCTGCATGTTTTTTAAATTCAAAATAAAACAAATTCATCAGAAGAAAAAAAACACTGAATGAAAATGTGCAGAAAGACGAAAATAGTGTTTTAATATCTGCCCCTTGTTTAAAAAATACAAAATAACTACAAACAAACAACAACCTTCACTTCACCTGCACCACACCTTCCCAACAACTTTGATTTAATCATATTTTAAAACATATAAATAGTTTTAGAAATGTTTATGGTGATATCAAGTCAACACAATCCTGTTTCCTGATTTACAACTCAGCTCCTTCAAACTAGTCCTAAATGGAGGTTTTACAAACATTTACATTCCCTTCAGGGTTTAATAACTTTAAACAAATTTTAATTGAATATTTGGGGGGTAATTTTTTTCAGTTTTATACATGACTTGTAAAATACTATGTTCAACCAAATCATAAAATTTTAATAATTTAAACTGATGAAATATTTGTTGGGTGACCATAGCACTTCCTACTAATAATTCTTATAGCTCTTTAAAAACAAAACAAAAAAAAAACAGGGTTTGTAATAGTTTTACATGCTTTTCCCCAAACTTCAATACAACAGATTAAATATGGAACAATCATTACATTATTCAATATATTCAAAACTTTGTCATTCAAAAACTATTTTACTTTATACAGTAATGCAATTGATTTTGTTATTTTTATTCTTAAGTAATTTCCATGAGATTTCTATGTCAGCTTCTTATAAATAACAACACCCAAAAGTTTTATTTAATTAACTATGAATTTCAATGCTGTAAATTTTAAAGATGTTTAAAGTTAAAACTATTAATATTGACACAGTTGAGAATTTTATGGCAAGAAAGTTCATGCTCAATAATCCACGTACCAAATCCAATAATTTTCAGTCGGGTCATCTGGACAGTTTCTTTTTATAGAAATTGGATGGAGGATGGAGGGTGAAACGTTTCTATAAAAAAGAAACTGTCCAGATGACCCGACTGAGAATTATTGGGTTGAGAAGTTTATGTTTATTTGATGGTGATTTCCATCTTTTTGGAGGCTAAATACAAATACAAGGAGAACATTAATTTATTTGTATAGTTTATAGTTTTTTTTAGGCTTTTATATTGTTTATATCGATATCGAATTATATCGTTATCGACCGAAATTAAGAACTATATCGTGATAAAAATTTTGGCCATATCGTCCAGCCCTACGCTAAAGACACTTAATGGTACAAAACAATACTCTGAACAACAGCAGCACCAACATGAGTTTATGTGAGCAGATGAGTATGAATGAACACAGCAGCATGAAATAAATCAACAGCATGAGATCAGCAGCATGGATAATCAGCAGCACATATCAAGTGGCATCACAGTGATTATGCTGGTTAGAGATTCATGAGTCTAACAAACTCAGGGTAGAAGCTGTTCCTCAGTCTAGTGGTTCTACACTTAACGCTCCTCAACCTCCTTGCTGAGGGGAGCGAGACAAAGAGTGAGTGTGCTGGGTGAGTGAGGTCCTTCATGATGCAGGTGGCTCTCTTCCTGCATCTGGGGGAGTAGATGTCTGTGATGGTGGGGAGACTGACTCCAACAGACTTCTGTGCAGCCTTCACCACTCTCTAGCCTTGTACGTATGAGTTTAACTAAAGATGAACCGGCTTTATAGTCTCCGTGCTTCCAGTAAATAATCCCTGATGTCCTCCTGGATTCTCCTCTGTGGATCTTGAGCTCTCCAGTGCCTCCTCAGCTGCCTCCACACCTTCCTATCACTTGCCTGCCTCTTGCCTGGAACCAATGTTCAGACATTCACCTTCTTCACCCTGGAATCATTGGATCATCTTTACACATAACTGACTACTATCCCTATCATAAGAAAGAGCAGCAACAACATTGTCACCCCTGCTGACAGATCAGTAACCCTTCTCCTTGCTCTTCAGGGTTCCAGTTCCTTCCCTGGCACATTTGATAAATTGTCACTTAGTAAATAAACACAGTACTGGTAAATCTATTTTGAGTCTTGGTATCTTTCTTCTTCGGTCCATGTATCTGGGTATAGCCACAATCGTTACACCCATTTTCTTTTTTCCTTTGGTTATTTATATTTTAACGCAGGCTGGAAACACAAAACAGTTTTTGTCTAAATGTCTTCAACATAAAAGCAAGAGTTCAATCATTTCTAATAAAATTGAGATTTTATCTACTTTGTCATCTTCATCATAACACCGTCATTCAGGTGCAGGAAGAACAATCATCAGTGTGAAGAAGACGAAATAAATGGTTGTGGACTTCAGACGGAACAAACATGCCTACACAACCCCGCACATAAGAGGATCTGCAGTGGAAGTGGTCTCCAGCTACAAGTACCTGGGTGTACACTTGAATGATAACCTCAGCTGGACCAACAACACCACCAGCCTGATCAAGAAAGGTCATCAGAGACTCTACTTCCTCAGACGGCTGAGACGAGCTGGTCTGAGCAGCCCAGTCCTCACCTCCTTCTACAGGTGTGCAGTGGAGAGCATCCTGTGCTCCAGCATCAACGTGTGGCATGGAGGCTGCACAGCTGCAGAAAGAAAAGCTCTGCAGAGAGTGGTGAAGGCTGCACAGAAGATGTTGGAGTCAGTCTCCCCACCATCACAGACATCTACACCTCCAGATGCAGGAAGAGAGCCACCTGCATCATGAAAGACCCCACTCACCCAGCACACACACTTTTTGCCCCGCTCCCCTCAGGACGGAGGTTGAGGAGCATTAAGTGTAGAACCACTAGACTGAGGAACAGCTTCTACCCTGAGGCTGTTAGACTCATGAATAAATCACTGTGAAAAAAGAAAGAAAAACATTTCATTTAATTTATTCATTTCATTTCATTTATTCATTTCTATAGCACTTTACACAACCACGGTGATGGTGACCAAAGTGCTTAACAAAAAACAGTACAGTACTTAAAATGACAACAGATTAAAAATCAAGAAAAACACAACATAGCAAAAATAAAACCAGAAATGTCACCACATATTTAATTACTAAAAGCCAGTTAGAATAAAAAAGTCTTAAGCTTCGATTTAAAAGGGCCAAGTTCAATCTGTGTATGGTTCGAACCATACACGGATCAAGTTCAGTAATCTGACGTAGCTCAAGCGGGAGCGTGTTCCAGATTCGAGGTGCGGCCGCAGAAAAGGCACGGCCACCCCAGCGTTTATATTTTGTCCTTGGAACAGAGAGCAGGAGCTGTGTGATCTCAGAGACCTGGAGCGGGCGGGGAAACTTAATAAGTTAATAAGGCCATTCAGAGCTTTAAAAACAAATAATAAAAGTTTAAAATCTATTCTAAAACAGACAGGAAGCCAATGTAGTGAGAATAAAACAGGTGTGATGTGGTCCCATCTAGGAGTGTTGGTTAAAAGGCGAGCTGCTGCATTCTGAACAAGCTGGAGGCGGCTCAGTGTTGACTGAGGCACACCAACATACAGAGCATTACAATAATCAAGCCTAGAACTGATAAAAGCATGAACAGCCTTCTCCAAGTCACAACGGTTTTTAAAATGGTTTGACCTTTTTTAAAATCACTGTAATGTTGATTGATTTTTGATATATACTGCTGACTATCATATCATGCTGCTGATCTCATGCTGCTGTGTTAATTTGTACTCATCTGCTCACACAGACTCATGTTCGTGCTGCTGTTGTTCAGCGTATTGTCTATATGTTTATGTTTTTTTTTTATTTTTTTGTTTTTTACAAAAGAAACAATACAAGACAATCTCATAAATGATAGTGTACAAAATATAAAAAAATGAAAGGTAGCAGAAAGAAGAATAAATCTTATTATATCTGCCCCTTACTTCCAACAATCAGATTAAACAACAATAATCAACCATGTAAACAATAATAATCTTCAACCAACTTTTTCCAACAATCAGATTAAACAATAATAATCTTCAACCAACAGTACAAAATGACTAACTCTTTCTAATTTTCTAACTAATACAATACACATTACGCTATTTCATATATATTTTTTAACACATTTGTTTTGATCATTTTTTTAAATGTAAACATTGACTTGGCATTTTTAACTACATTCTCCAAGCCATTCCATAATCTAATTCCCTGGATTGAGGTAGAACGTCCCTTCAAACTAGTTCTGAATTGTGGTTTTACAAACATCTCTGTCCCCTTAAGATTATAACAACTTTGTCTTTTAACAAAATGCATTTGGATATTTAAAGGTAATGCATTATTTTGAGCCCTATACATAACTGATAAAATATTATAGTCTACCAAATCATGGAACTTCAATAACTTCAGTTGATAAAATAATGTACTTGATGGATGACGGTAATGTTTTCTAGTGATAATTCTTACAGCTCTTTTCTGTAATACAAAAATAGGCTTTGTGATTGTTTTACACGCATTCCCCCAAACATCAATACAATAGATTAAGTGTGGAACAATGATTGTGTTATACAACAAATACAGAGCTTTATCATTCAATAGGTCTCTGACCTTGTATAGTACTGCAATCGATTTAGCTATTTTTATTCTTACAGAATTTATGTGTTGTTTCCATGTCAGTTTGTCATCAATGATAACACCCAAAAACTTCACCTCACTCACTCTACAAATCTCAACATCCTCAATTTTGAGTGGAACATCAACAGTTTTCTTTTTATTACTGAATATCATGTAATTAGTTTTTTCTAGATTTAATGATAATTTATTTATTTTAAACCAAGTTTGTATCTTGACAAATTCTGTCTTTATCAATTCCAACATTTGTTCTATATCTTCACCTAAACAGAAAAAAGTGGTATCATCAGCAAAAAGTACACATTTAAGGAGTCCTGACACATTTACCAAGTCATTCACATATAAAATAAAAAGCTTTGGTCCAAGTACAGAGCCTTGGGGAACTCCACATGTGATATTACAGAGGTCAGATCTTACATCATTTATTTGTACAAATTGTTTCCTATCTTTTAAGTAGCTAGATACCCACTGTAATGCTGGTCCTCTAATACCATATTTGTTCAGTTTTTCAAGGAGAATGGTGTGATCAATAGTATCGAATGCTTTTTTTAAATCAACAAAAATACTGATACAATATTGTTTTTGATCGACAGCAGTAGTTATTTGTTCCATTAATTCCATGAGAGCCATTGATGTAGAGTTTTTTGATCTAAACCCATACTGACTGTTGCTTAGAATATTTTGTTTATCTATAAATTGATCTAGTCTGTTTACAAATAGTTTTTCAAGAATTTTTGAAAACTGTGGTAACAAGGATATAGGTCTATAATTGTTGAATACACATTTATCACCATTTTTAAAAAGAGGAACGACCTTAGCTACTTTCATATTATCTGGAAATATTCCTGTTGAAAATGATAAGTTACATATGTATGTGAACGGCTCAATAACATGGCTCATTATGTCCTTTACAAACATCATATCCATGTCCACCCAGTCTTTCGATCTCTTGTCTGTAAGATGTTTTACTACATTCATTATTTCCTCTTTGTTAGTTCCATTTAGAAAAATACTATTTGCACAACCTGTAATTGAGTGGATCACATTTTTATCTACTTTTGGTATCTTAGCTGCAAGGCTTGATCCAACATTCACAAAATATTGATTAAATCCATTTACAATTTCATTTTCATCATGAATTTCATCGTTGTCTTTTACAAAATATTTTGAAATACCAGTTTTTGCTTTATGATTCTTCAGGACACTATTCATTACTCGCCATGTTGCTTTCATATCACCATTACTTTTATCTAATAATTTACTATAATATTCTTTCTTATGTTTCCTTATAATCCCTACTAATTTATTTTTATACTTTTTATATTTTTCTTCAGCGCTCTGACTTCGCAATTTCAAGAAACATGAATACAAATAATTCTTTTTTTACAAGCATTTCTCAACCCTTTTGTCATCCATGGTTGATCAATCGTATTTCTCTTTGTGTAATTTGTTTGCACACAATTCTTTTCATACAGAGCTTCCAGGATATTCATAAACTCATCATATGCTCTGTTCGCATCATCAACATACACATCATTCCAGTCTTGTTTATCTAGATCCTCTTTCAATTTTTCCAAAACTTTTTTTGACGTGTTTATGATCTTTTTCTTCATTGTGACTGCTTTTGTGATGCTTTGATCATTTTTATAGATTGTGAAAACTGGTAAATGATCACTTAAGTCGGTCGTTAAGATACCACCTATCACGTCCCCATTTGTTATATTTGTGAAAATATTATCAATTATTGTGGCACTATGAGTTGTAATTCTTGTTGGCTTTGATATCAATGGATACATATTTAAACTGTACATTGAGTTTATAAATGTGCTTATGTTATTTGAATCTGTTTTATTTCCCATATCAATGTTAAAGTCTCCACACAAAAAACATTTTTATTAAAACTCTTCTCCATTAGCTCCAAGATTTTATCCGTGAATATTTCTATATTTGCTCCTGGTGATCTATATACACAACTTATTATTATGTTTTTATCGTTTTTGTTTATTATTTCTATTGTTATCATTTCCATAATATTATCAACTATTATTGACATTTCACTATTTAATTTACATTTTATTTCATTATTGACAAATAGAGCGACTCCACCACCTCTTTTATTATTTCTGTTCATATGATATAATTCATACCCCTCGATGTGAATATTACTTGTGTTATCATCATTGAGCCATGTCTCTGACAGCGCTATTATCGTAAAAGTTCTATTTAACTGTTTTAAGTAATCTGTTATTTTGGATATGTTTGCATTTATACTTCTGCTATTAAAGTGAATAATAGAGAGAACTCCATTTGATATATTGATGTCATTAAACTGCTCTTCATTATAATATTCGCTATCTTTTATTACAGGAAAAATTTGCATCAATCACATTTTCAACATTATATATTTTAGGTTCTGAGTCTTCGTATGTTGTCATGTTCTAATGTATTTGTTCATTTCACTGTATATTTTATCCATTTTGAGTGTGAGTTGCTTCATTGATTTGTAATTTTTCATCTCCTGTGTTCATCCAGATCCGTCAGCTCTTTTATCATTTTAGGCTGAGACCCTTCCTTTGTTTTGATAAAGATGTATCCATTTCTTGTCCATGTTGATGCTATTTTGTTTTTGTTTTTTAACCACCTTGCTTCCTTTGCAATTTTTCCATTTTTTTTGGTTAGATGTTCATTTATGTAAACGTTTGATCCCTGCAGATTTCTTTTATTCTGCATAACATAGTTTTTTGTATTCCTGCTAATGAACTTGACGACTACTGACGGTTTGAATCTTGGTGAATTACTGGGCAGGGTGTGACAGAACGAAATGTCCCCATAGTCTATGTCAATGTTCATGTCCTGTAAGAAAGTAACTACATGTTCCTCCAGAGTCTCTTGTTCTTCCTGAGATGCATTCTCAGTTGGGTCTTTGTTGGTAAGATTTCTTGCATATGTTTGACACTTACTAACATCCAGAGGTGGGTAGGAACGCGTTACATTTACTCCGTTACATTTACTTAAGTAACTTTTTGAGAAAATTGTACTTGTGAGAGTAGTTTAAATGTGAAATACTTATACTTTTACTTGAGTAAATTTTAGGGGAGGAAACTGCAACTTTTACTCCGTTACTATGGGCTTTCTGCCGATCGCTACCGTTACTTTTTGTTTAAAATATATAAAAACATTTGCGGCAAATTTATTGCGTTACTTATTGTCACCTGACATGTAACCAATCAAGTGAAGCCAACCAGTCACGTGACCACAACAAACTCTCCACGCAGCCGGCGCAGGCCAGTGACGTTGAGATTCTGGACTCGGTTTGAGATGAAAGCGGTTTGAGAGAAAGACGTTCGGACGGTTCCTGAAAGAATGGCGACAGAAGCTGGCGAAGCGAATTCAGAGCACCTCTGGCCTCACATACGATCTATGTTCACCTTTCAGTCGTCTAAAAAGAACAGTTACATCATGCGCTGTCAGCTGTGTCTGCCAAAACTTGTAGATGTTTCAGCCTACATGAACTCGACGTCAAATTTGAGAAAACACGTTGCGGTAAGTTTACCTTTATTTTTTTCTTTTTGTGTGTGTAATGATGTCAGCTCTATTACAACAGCATGCATAACTTTAAAACTGTGTATGATGTGACTATTGAATGTTACGTGGTGTGTTGCTAAAAACGTGTTCACACTCTGTGAGCACACATGAGCAAAATGCTAATGTAGCTAAAAACAAACGGTTTGCTAAATAATGGGACGGCTGGTGGAAGATGTAGCTACACATGCTAACAGTCCCCTCAGATTTTTAAAGTCACAAACCTCCAATAAGTGTCTTAGTGGAACACAATTTGTTAAGTGTCCTTGGGTGTCCTGAAAGGCGCTTTTAAATAAAATGATTATTATTATTACAATTGATTCATACAGGACTAGTAGGAAACAAACCAAAATTCATAAAACGTCACAGTATTATACTATTTATCTAAAAAAATGTTCAATACAGAAACAACTGGACTTAATTTGTAACAGAAGACGTTTTGCTCTTCATCCGAGGAGCTTTCTCAATTCAATTCAAAACCAGTTTTTATCAGTTACATCAAATAGCCAAAGCAAAATCTTACATTCCAAAATGGATCGGGTTTTAAGCATCCAGACACTGGAACAATCTGTTCATTGATATTCAGCCAGAAGATAGCTATTCGCACTAAATAACTTTATTTGTATAGCACCTTCCTACAATGCCTTGTATTGACCAAGGTGCTTAACAGGACAGAAAATATAAAAACCGGTACAATAAATCAGTGAAAATAAAATAAAAGCAACAGCAATAAAATGAGGCAATGGAAATAAAAATGCTACATACTAAAATACCAAAGTAATAAAAGTTACACACTGAAAGCTTTTTTGAACAAGTGAGTCTTCAGTCTGGTTTTGAACAGAGTCAGATCAGAGGTGGCACGCAGGCAGCTCAAGGGGGAGGCTGTTCCAGGCTTTTGAGCCGGCAACAATAAAGGACTGGTCTCCCCATTGTTTGTACCTTGAGAATGTGAAGAGCCACTCAGCTCCTGTTGAATAGCAAGCAGCCATCAGTGGGCAGATGTCCTCTGTTTACATGTGAGTAGTAGCTAGTTTCTGGAAGTCAGCAGTAACTGGTTAAACTACTTTTTTTACTGTTTTTGCAGCTCCTCAGATGAAATGTTTCAACAAAGAAGAATCCGTTCAGAAGACCTGATCCTTGTTAGATTTGTTTGACCTGAATTATTGAGCAGCATCAGGACATAAACTCTTCATGATGCTCCTGATTTAAAAAGGCTTCTTCTTGTAACTTTTCAGGGAAAAAAAGTATATTTGAATTTGTTGTTATCCAGTTATGATTGCGGTTTTGGGCTTGAAAGTATCTTTTTCTCTCTCTAAAATAAACTAAAAACATTTTGCCCTGGCAAACTGCTTTGGTTTCATATTTGAACATTACAGTACAAACTAGGGCTTTTTAAAATCATTATTATTAACTCAATGCTTTGGCATGTCTTTGAAAATGTAATAGGTTTATCTGAAATGTTTGATGTGTGGATTATATATTCTTATTCTGTTTTATTTATTTATTTATTTATTTGTGAACAGAGGATCCACTCGAACAGCTTGATGAAATACACTGAGTTGGTAGATTCCAACAAGAAGCGAAAATCCTCCTCCTCTGATGAGCCACCGATGAAGAGTGTGAGAATCTTCTGTGCACATGGGCTTCCTCCTGCCAACACTACGTTGCAAGACAAGGAAGAAGCTTGTATCATCTTGCAAAGTGTGTGCACCTCTCATCAATGCCCTGCTGGATGGGATCTTAAAATCTGGTAAATATAAAAACATCAGTGTGTGTGTGCACATAACAAAACATTACATACACATGCTGCATAAGTGTAGTAATTCTTTGCAAAAATGTTTTTAAAGGTCTCAACTACATCAAGGATCACTTGGACACTAACATGACAACAGCACAAACAGCAGCCACTCTGATGAAGAAGACTTCTTTGGATCCATTAAGACCAGAAAATCAGGAGAGCTGGAGAGGTATCTTTCATGTCCATCCACTGGAGGTATGGCTCTGTTACACTCTTTTCCTCAAATCAAGCGGTTGTCACTCAAAGTCAACACAAGTCTTCCAGCACCTGCAGCTTGTGAGAGACTCTTTATTCATGCAGGACTCCTTTTAACTGCTAAGAGATCACAGCTTCACTGCAAAAACCTTGAGGGCCAGCTACGGTACTCTTAAAGCTTAACAGTCACATTATTGAATAATGTTTCATTGAGTTTATGCTGTCAGTTGTTCTACTGATTAAGTTCAGGAATACACAGTCCTTTGCCTGAAGTGTAGGACTGTGTTTCAGTTTATACTTAAACAGTTAGTTCTGTTTATAGGATGTCAAAATGTAAGAAAATGAGTTCCAACTGGTAGAAACAAAGTTTTGCAGAAAGTTTATTAATACAGTATTTAGCTGAATTATTTTGGATACAGTTACCTTTGTGTTTTTTATTTATTTTTATTTATAACAATGTAAAAGATAAGTGGTTTATTTCTAAATCCTTTTGCCTTTGTGTTTTTATTTATAACAATGTATATTCAGTCTCATTAAAAGTTATGTTTCCTTGTAAATACATTTGCATGTTATAATTTAATGACACGAGATGGTACTCCGCAGTTACTCACTACTTGAGTAGGTTATAATCAAAGTACTTTTTTACTTTTACTCAAGTAAATTTTTGGATGCCTACTCACTACTTTTACTTGAGTAATATTTGGTTCAAGTAACAATACTTTTACTTGAGTAAAAATTTTGAATACTCTACCCACCTCTTGCTAACATCAAGTCCTGAGATCACCACGTTGTCTTGCTTTGTGTATTGTTCTAAATCCTCTATTTTTCGTTCTAGTTCAGCAATTTTATTGTCTTTGCTAATTATCAGTTCTTTCAGTTCTCTTATTTCTTTAACCAGACCGGCCTGGGAATCCATTTTTTTTGTTAAATTTTCTATTTGTCCACTCATAAAGTTGAGTGATTCTTTAAAGTCTTGCATTTCTACTGAGTTGTTTCCCTCCGGTTCTGGTGACTTTTGTCCTCTATTTCTCATATTTACAGAGTCTAGTGACTTTTGTCCTTTACTTCTCGTCATACTTACAGAGTTTGTAATCTAATGGTAGCAGGTCTCTGGTTTGTTTGCTGAACCACGTGGTCCTTCCACGATAATACTATAACACTATAATAATAATAATAATAATAATAATAATAATAATAATAATATAATGATAATAATACTATAATACTAGTTCTTAGTGTATTTCTTACTTCATATTTTAGATCTGGTTAGTATTTTTCTTTTACATTTTATACTTTTCTTGGATGTAACTGGGACCCTGTGTACACAGTTTTGTTCCACCACATGCACCACATGAGATGCGAATGACAATTTTTTTTAAAATAAAAATAAACTTGACCTTGGCCTTGACCTTGATCATTCATCTGCTTCCTTTCTCAAGTTAAACGTTAACCCGAACACAAATACAACAAAAACAAGTGTGAATTTTAAGATTATTTGGGAAGTGTCAATCAGTCACTCTCCACAAAATGATCAAAACAAAGAAATAACCACATTTTGCCAAACATGCCAATTTGTCAAGCCATCTTTTGATGACTTCTTTATGGTTTGTCTGACTTCTTTTTCCTGCATGGCGCTACTGCTCATTAGGACAGAAAAGACATTATCTGTGTGTTCGCGCTGGACTGTAGGGCTTTAGTCAAACAGATGCTGCAGAGTGACAGCACCACATTAGAAGAATGTGACCAACACTGAACTGAGCTTTTTTTTTTTAATGTTGAGTGTTTTGGAGGAAAAAGACATAAAAATACAAGAAGAGTTAATCAGGACACGGCAAAAATCAGAAGTGAATCATAAAAAAAATAAAAAAAAATAAAAACATTTTAGTTTAATCCGTGATTGATTAACAACGAAAAGTATTCAAGAAAAAAAAGAAATACTAAAGCTGCATGTTTGTTAAGAGCACAGAGGAATGTCCACTGGTTGACTGCCTGTCTCCCTGAGCCAAACGAAGCTGACACAGAGGCTGACGCTAAGACTCACAAAACCCCTCAGGGAGAGTTTTCCTGCAAGATGCAGGAGAAAGAAGGTCTGAAAGGATGTGGAGAAAACGTGGAGGACAGGAGCAAGAGAGAGAATGCACAGGCAGGACTGAAGACTGTGAAATGTGGAGGAAGGAGAAAAAAATCAAATAAAACTGAATAAGTCGGAGGTTTGGACTCTGACTGAGATGAAAAAGTGAAACAAATATGAAGATTAGAAGAAAGTGACTAGAACAACCTAAAATTGACTTTTACTGTAAATTAGATATGTTCAATAGACATTTGGTCATTTAGATAGTTAACAAAATGTGCATTTAGTACGGCGTTGTCATTGTTTTTTTTATTACTTTGTAGTCTTCTGATCACTCAGGTCACTGACCTACACCTTCCTGTCTTGGTATTAATAACAGTTGGAGTAATAGTGTGAATATTAATGAAACATTCACTCTGTTGTGATCTATTTTTCTTCCGTACATTTTGCAGCATCTTTCTCATTACGCAATTTTTTGAGCTATTTCAACAAATCATAAATCAAAATGTTCAGCTCATTCAGGACAATCCTGCTATTAGTAATGGTACAACTTTAGGTTTTTAAAAAAAATTATAATTTTTTTTTACATTTTCTGTCATTTTTTTCTCAAAGAAAATGAATTGAGCTCATTTTCCATCCTTCAAATCTTAAGATGTGTTTACAACCTTTTACTGCTCCTTTCACATTTTGTTCTGCTTCAGCTTTTTTCAGCTTTAACGTGCAAATTTAAACGTGGCTGTTTTGTGATCCTTTTATTTTCTTTTTGCAAATTACAAAATTTTGTTGATAACTTCACATTTTTTAGCTCATTTTTATCTCTTTCTGCTTCTTTCAGGTAGTTTAAGCTTCATTCTGCTTTTTCAGCTTTTCAGCTTTTTTGTTGCTAAATTCAGCCGTTTTTAAAATAATTTCCCAATTTTTGTGCTAATTTCCTCTTGCCTAAATCTAATTTAGCAAATAGGTTATTTCTACTTTTCTGCTAATTTAGGCTGTTTTTTCATTTAATCTACATTTAATCATTTTTTTAGCTAATTTCAGCTGTTTTTCAGCAACTTCTGCGTTCAGCATTCACAATGCATTTTCACAGGAAATGCAGTTTCTCTAGTTGTGAAAAATGGTTTGCCTATAACCACTTACTAACTGCATCAACTAACAAATCTTGGTGTTTTAGAAGGTCAACAACTTTCTCGAAGATATTTAGGAATCATTTAAAAAACAGAATTTGTTTTCAAACCCCAGTTTAGCAGCTGAAATGATGTTTAAATTAATTACAGTAAGTTATATTTTTTTGACTAAAATAACTGACAGCTGCATTGCTGACATTTCTTCTTGTTTCAGACTGAGTTATCTTTTTTTTCATTCAACTTTTATCTAGACAGGTTAATCCCATTGAGCCTCGAGGACTCATTTACAAGAGAGACCTGGTTTCAACAAAGAATGATGACAACAATAGACACTCATAAGAGAGACATGCAGATTTTTTTTTTAACTCTCTCTTTTTTTTTGTTGGTACCAGCTTGTTGAATTCAGGTAGAAAATGTCAAGAATGTAAATGTGCCACAATTTTTTTTAAATGATAAATAATGGAGCAATCGTACAGAAATCAATCTGTGTACGTCTGTTTGTCACATGTAGAATCCTTCAGCCCTCTCCTCGTGTTCATGAAGACATCAGCCATTTGCTCTATTCTAGCACCCCCTATTGATTACTTTATCTGCTCAATATTAGAAAGTATTAAACATCCAGCACTACTGAGAGGTCCCAGCATGAAATGCATGGTTTCACCAGCATCGCCTGAAGAACAATGCAGAGATAATCATATTTTCCTTCTCATTAATTTCATGTGCTCCTCTTCCCTGACTTCAGTCTGAAGTATCATCCAAACACTGCAAGCTCCTTCTGCACTAAAATCCATCCACCTGCACGTGGCACACAGCTTAACGGTGCGAGGTAAACTGGAACAGACGACTGTGAAATTACATTTTTACCACAGCAGGGCGTAAAAAAATCACAAAACAATGGTCTGAATGGATGCATGAGTAAAGGTGATATCTGACTTCACGGGAGGAATGAGAGCAGATCACATCCTACAAACTGTTCCAGTTGTTCTTGAAGGTTTCAGCTCTGATGTATCTCTCTTACCTCACACACATGATGTGAGCAGCATCAAAGAAGCTTCACTTTACATTCAGTCGGCACCGTCACTATTACAATGGAGAAGGTTAAACCTCACTCGCGGAGCCGTCGAAGGCTGATGTATGGCCTGCTAACACGGGGACTTTGGATCTTTTCATTGACCTTTCAGTTTCTTGGAACGCGTGAGCCTGGCTGTTCTTTAAAGATCTGAAAACCACCTGTGAGTGTATTGATTGACAGCGTATTGTCGATGCGATCCAACAGGCTCTGAGACAGAGACGGGTCTTCCACTCGGATAAATCCTGATCGTATTCCTGGTGATTTACGTGGTTTTGTTGGAAGCCGCCAGGGATGTGTCAAACGTCCCGACGGAGCGAACTGAAAGTGTGGTGGTGCTCACTGTGAGGCTCAGATGCACAGAAAGCGTGACTTACAGAAACATTTTCTTGTACTATGAATAAAACATGAATCATTAGCTTCATTAATGTCGATGATGTCTGAGTGATAGGCGGTAGTTTCACAACTGTGCACGTAACAGAGAGGAGACCGAAGCAGCAGATGTTACGTGGTGACTTCATCAGAGTAAAGACCCATAACTCGACACAAAGCTTTAAAGTCCTGCTTCTTTAAACTGCATAACACTAAACTCAAACCCAAAATGTGAACATCCTTTACATTTCAGGCACCTTGTCCCTTCAAAGACCCAGCTTCATTTCAGCGGGTTCAGATGTTATCAGTCCATACAATGGGCGTTATCATCTGTTATCATCCCCATAGTCTATCAGAGAAACTTTCCAATCTACCTCCTAGCATGTTTAAAAGAACGTTATCAGTGTTTTAATGGCTGTGAGAAGGCAGCGTGTTTTGTAAATCCGGAAGTGTAGTGTTTTTGTTTTTTCAGCTTATGTAACCTTTTTCCTAAACGTAACCTTAAATCTGACCCAGAGGACCAACCCTAAACCTAACCAAGACCCTAAACCTAACGCCAGAGGCTTTACTCTAAACTTTAACATGTAGCAAAAGACGGAACCTGCTGTCATCGCTTGTCACGGTGACAACGTACCTTTAAACCTCCTAGGAGGTGGAGGAGGGGCAATCTGACCGCTACGTATGGGGTGATAACAGATGATAGCACCCATTTTATGGTTGATAACATCCGAAGCGGGTGTTCATTTTCTCTGCATCTCGTCTCCTTCAAACGTGAAGCACCAGCTTCTCTGAGCACACGGACGGGTCGACCCGCAGCCAGATGGACGGCTCGCTCAGGGCGTGATGAGTGACCATCTTATCTCAGACGGCGAGGACCCTCTCCCTGCCAGCAGAAGTCCAGTGCACCGCAGGGCCCTTTACATATCTCAGCGTGCCTGTCTGCACAGATCTCCTCACGACTGCCTCGATCCTGAACCCTCCTACTTGTGTGACTGCCTGATGCGTTTGTTGCTATTCTTGTGCGCCTCTGTGTTGCACAGCGTGTGCATGTCAGACTTCTGTATTTACGTGCCTTTTGCTCGCAGTCACAGCAGCGCACCAAAGCAGATTAAGCCTCTAATAAAACTCCTGGTGACGTGAGCTATTACTCTACACATGGACCTCAGTGGAATCCCCTGAACAGCAGCCCTCATACAGCTGCAGGTAATAGTCAATTTCACCTTGTTCTTTTTTCTTGCCCTTACTGGAGACTGAAACGAGGCAGCATCCAGAAACAATTTGAGCTTGTTTTGTTTCCGGATTGTGGGCGGCGGGTCCATGAAGGAATGCCTGTTTTTCCCCTTGCTGTGCTTTCCAAAGATAATCAATACGGAGCTAGAGGCACCGAGCTGCTGGTGCAGAGGAGACCAAGAAGGTTGGAGGTAATCACAAACATAAAACACAAGTCAGCAGTTTTATTGAAGGAGAATAAAAGCTGCCTGATTCCCCCCTCAGCACGGGTAATGTTCTGACATTATAGTTAATAAAACACGAACACAAAGGGTGCATCCGTTGACCTTTAACCTTTGTGTAGGTGCCATTTTTCTGATGAATTTCATATTTACTGATTATTGCTATGTTAATATTTTGTTTTATAGTTTAAAAAAGAGCTTCATGCTCCATTATCAAAGATGAGTTTGTCAGAATGTTAGTTTGTGCGTGTTGCACGTGCACATCTTCACATCTTTCAGACATCATGTTTGGAAAATGCTCCGGCGCTGCCATGTCTGCGCAGTTTGTTCTCCATGGTGGAAAATTCTTCCATAAATGTGCATTAATTCAACAAAGAGCAGAAGTTTTCTGACTGTTCACATCAGTTCAACAGACACAACCACCGCTGAGCGTCTGCATCCTAAACCCATTTTAACACGTGTTGGTATGAACACATTTTCAAGGAATTTTAATCATTTAAGCTTGAAAACAACTATATGAGTCACATTTGAACTAATTTGTGTTTTCCTCTTACAAGCAACCATAAATATCTCAGCTGCAGCAGAAACAAGAGAAAATGTCCAAGCAGTTGATCTGGCATCACATGCAAATTCCACCAGCTTCTCCTTCATCAGCCCCCAAACCAGGCAAACTGCATGTTTTCTAGAAGTGCAGAGTAAAAACCCTCGGATCAGGACTTACAGATGTGAGAGGATGCAGCTCCAGTGGGACAGATGTGGAGAGAAAGAGCGTCTTCACACAGAAGTCCCTCCACAAGACGACTCCCAGATTCTGCGCTCCTCTGGTGTCGGTTTGGACAAAATTCTTGTTATGATCACTTTTCTCTTTCTGTTTTTATCCATGGAAACAAAAGGCACAAAAAAAAAAATGCTACGCATGTGCCCAGATGTCCAGTCCCGCTTGTTAACAATAAAAATCAAAGAACAGAGGGAGCTGGTGTCCGTGATGTGAGCTGTTCAGAGCGCACACTTCATCCAAGCGCGTCCAGCAGCCGGACTGTCGCGCGCTGAAGGAGCTCCTCCTCGCCTCACCTCCGTCTGTGAGCTTCTGCTGAGCACACACACAGAAACACACACACGCACACACTCGGAGGAGAAGCCTCTGCGCAGATTGGACACTCCTGAACACTGGCAAACAGAACAAATGTGGATGCAGTTGGGTCTGGGCTGGGTGACTGAACCCGCACGTGTCTTTTCTCTTGACTTTATTGTCACATAATCTATGAAGATATTAAATATAATAAAAGTAATAAAATAACAATTAATCTCTGATAAGGAATTTAAAGACAACACTGACCGCAAATTTTTTGTTTGGTCCAAAAGACAAATTTCCAGCTGATTATTCCAGGTGAGATTATCTCACAAGCAGTTTTTAATTTTGAGGCGCTGCAGTGGTTCCCAAAGGTGGGGAGCCGCCTGTGGGTCGTGCGGCACCAAGTATGTAAACAAAGTTCAGATATCAGTTTAATTAAAAAATATTGTTTTCTGGATAGATGGAGGATGGATGGATAGCTAGCAGACAGACAGACAGACAGACGGACGGACGGACGGACGGACGGACGGACGGACGGACGTCTGTCTGCTAGCTATCCATCCATCCTGGGACGGACGGACGGACGGACGTCTGTCTGTCTGTCTGCTAGCTATCCATCCATCCTGGGACGGACGGACGGACGGACGGACGTCTGTCTGCTAGCTATCCATCCATCCTGGGACGGACGGACGGACGTCTGTCTGCTAGCTATCCATCCATCCTGGGACGGAC
>JBBPBX010016416.1:0-33001 GCA_038048925.1 Garcialebias charrua
ATAATAAACCTCTACTTACTTGTACTACTATTCCTACTTGGTGGTTTTTCACTTATCGCAGGTGCAATGCTTTTTATACACATACTGTAGAAAGCTCTGTTTTTCCACATGGGCCAGTGCACTTTTGCTTCAGGTTTGGGTCCTTTAGCTGAGGTCTGAAAACTTGAAGGTTCTACGTAGTGTTGTAGCTGCTTCTAGGACTGGACTCTTCTGGACTGAAATCTCTGAGACTGTTTCTACTGTTGCTATTGTCATCAATAAATATTCCCATGCAAGGATGAAATGTGTGCTCTGCATGTGAACCATCACACGTGAGATACACCCAATAGCTGCCTGAGAATCAGTTGGAGATGAGGTGTCTTGCTCAAGGACACCACAACATATGGGCTTGGCAAGGAGTTGAACCTGTGACTTTCTGGTCCAAAGTTGGCTGCCCTACCACTGCTCTACTGATGACTCAGCCAGATTTGGTTAGGTTGGTGCAATGTCATTATTATTTGCTTGCCGTTGGAATATAAATAAATCAGGGGTTCAAACTTTCATTCAGTCAGTCACCAGTAAAAGACAGAAATGTTATTATGCTGGTTTAGACATTGTCTGGATTAACCAGGCCTTCATAAGGTGCATGAGAACAAGAACATCCTGATGATAAGTGGTCTGCTGGAACAAGACAGTCATGTATCATTTAACATTGTTTATTGTGCTGTCCTTGAACAAATAAAGTTGAATGAATGAATGGACAGAAACAGGTTTTTATCAGATCAACATACAGTACATTATAAAAGTTCAGAAAGAAGATCACCTATCCAACCATATCAGTATCAAGAGTACTATGGTGAATGGTCTATCAAGTACATTTATGTTGATAGGGTTGGGTAGGTGAGCTTCTTTCTGCACTTTTATAATGTACTGTATGCTGATCTGATAAAAATATGATTTGTCCATTCTTTCATTCAAGTTTGTACACTGTGGACTGCTACAAGTACCTGGGACAATAAACTGGACTGGACAGCAAACACCAACACCCTCTACAAGATGGGGCAGAGTCGCCTTTTTCTTCTGAGGAGACTGAGGTCCTTTAACGTCTGCAGGACCATGCTGCAGATGTTTTACCAGCATCTTCTTCTACACTGTGTCCTGGGGCAGCAGGGTGAATATAGCTGATGCCAACAGACTTGATAAACTCATCAAGAAAGCTGGTTCAGTTCTGAGAGTGGACCTGCAGTCTCTGACAGAGGAGTCTGAGCAGAGGATGCTGAGGAAACTGCTCCAGATCCTGAACAACACGTCACAGCCCCTGCATGACACCCTGGACTCTTACAGCAGCACCTTCAGTTGTAGACTGAGACCACCAAGGTGTTCCACAGAACAACACAGGAAGTCCTTCAAACTTTTCAACTCCTCCCCCTTTCTACACAATACAATTAATCCTGCACCACATTAAACACTTTAATGTTTCTGTCTGTGTACCTGTGTACACATCAAACGGTGTTCGTTCAGAATTTTTTTCATTCATTCAACCTTTATTTATACAGGCTAGCCTCGTTGAGCCACGGGGACTCATTTACAAGAGGGACCTGTCTCACTCACACCCAGGGTCAATTTAGAGTTACCAATCAGCCTAACATGCATGTTTTTGGACTGTGGGAGGAAACCGGAGCACCCGGAGAAAACCCACGCATGCACGGAGAGAACATGCAAACTCCACCCAGAAAGGCCCCCAGACCGGGATTTGAACCGGGGACCTGCTCGCTGAGAGGCAGCAGCTCTACCAGTTGTGCCACCGTGCTGCCCAATAATTCAGGTCTGCGTTGTGTGATTAAGGACCAGGGGACAGGATGAAGTGAAACGTTGTTTATCTGTACAGAACAGAATCTGGACTGGTCAGGAATCAGGTTCATCACAGCGGGTACAGCACCTCGTGCCCATCTCTCATGAACTGGCAACGAGATGTCTGTGTTCACAATATTCATTACTGCCAACCACCCAGAGGGGGTGCTATTTCACCCATTACACATGAACCCAAACTTGGAAGTAATGACAAGTGGAATTCTATTCAATATTAACTATGTTACACCTGACCTGTTGTATAACTTAATTGTTGGTACATTATTTTTATATTGGTATTTTATTATTATTATGCTATTTTATCTCTTGTGTGATTCCTTGTGTATGTTTCTTTGTGCTGAAACTCTGGCACACAGGGCCGGCCCAAGGCATAAGCAAACTAAGCAGGTGCTTAGGGCCCCGGGGCCACTAGGGGGCCCCCTAAGTGGAATTTAAAAAATTTTTGGTAATGATTTCTATCCCCCTTATTCCTACGCCCCATGACGCTTTGCGCGAAATGTGCACACGACTTCCGGTTGACCGGAAACACAGTTTGTTTACATGCGAGTAATACAGTTGAAGACAGTCCAAACTTTGTTGTTTTAGTTCATTAAAAATGTGGGAACACCACTCGTTTTGTTAAAAGAGGAGGGACAAATAAAAAGAAATTACAGATGTTACCTGATCGCGCTAGCCTGGTTGAAACCATACCCTGTGCTTCACTTCGCTTCACACAAGGGTCTGGAATTTTCCCATTGAAAACCGTTTCTTGCTGGAGGCGTTGGCCTCTGATTAGGAACAAAACCATTGGATAATTTGAACAGGGAAACCATTCTGCTCCCTCCCCTCAGCCACCCCCCTCTGCTGAAGTTCAGCAGCTGAACTTGACTGACAACTGCTCCGCCCCCTCTGCAGCGTTTCTCTTGCTGCGCAAATTCTGTGTTTATATCATATGTTATAAAACGTTTTAATACAATAAAATCAAACCATGGATCGCTGGTCCAGCTCACCAAAACACCAGAAAATCTGATGGGACTCGCTCAGCAACTAAAACCCGAGTTTATTTCTCGTGACAACCTGAGGCATTTCCGTGTTCATTTTACAGCAACGAATTGAGCCTGCTGTCTCTCTCATTTTACTCAGCAGGAGGGTGGAGGAGAAGGAGCGATTACTTAACTTTTGGGGGAAAAAACCAAAAGAAAACTCCAGATAAGGGATTAAGAAGGGGAAATTAATAAATTTGTGTCACATATCTGCATCGCTTTGCATCTTTTGAATGAGAACATGCCGCTGCTCGCTGACTGAGCGCTGGCAGAGCCTTTTATAGGGCTCTGCGCGCTGGGACAGGTGGGGGCGTGGGTTAGGGTCCAAAACTCCGCCCCTTCTGTTCTCTGATTGGTCCGAACAAAAATCTACTGGACAAATCCTTGTGGGCGGGTAAAGTCCCAGACTGTGCAGTGAAGGGAAATGAGAATTGAGCGGAGCTGTGCAGGAAGGCGAGGGCCAGGCTATGATCGCGCAGACATAATTTAAAAATACATAAATAGCGAACGCGTTTGCTCCGGCCTCTCGGCTAAGGTTTATTAGCAGCTATCTCGGCTAAAAATACCGGTCGCGCCTGACATATATCATTTTAAGACAGTAAATCATCCAAAACTCTCATTAATAAACCCTCCCTGAATAAAAAGAAATTACAGATGTTACCTGATCGCGCAGACACAGCCATAGAGAAGGATGCAGGAACACTCTTTCTTTGTTTTGGGTCCGTGTTGAAAACACTGTTGTTTTAGCCAAAGATTTAGCTTGGTCCGGTTGTTGGTGCAGCCGCGAACAGCACAGCAGGTACCTGAACCCCGGTAGGACATTTCAGTAAACGTTCCGTTTAAACAAAAGCTGTGTTTGCTCCGATAAAATGAATGAAAATAACTTTCAAAAACACCCGCGATCCATACTCCGCCTATGGAATACAGGCACTTCCGGTGTCGGACAGGAAGTACAATGCACATTCGTTTCTACAGTGACACCCCCAAGAATAAGGTGGATAAGATTATATTTAAAGTTTAAAGTTTAGCTTTTGCAAATTGTTACACACAGTTAAACGGTTTTAAGAACTAATTACTGTATTCAAATTCAAATTTCTTTTTTAAACCATTTTACATGATTTCAAGTAGTTGTTCATTTACTGTACATTATTAAGTATTTCCTTGATTGTATTTTTATTTTATTTAGTTTTGTCTGTTATTGCACAATTTAATATATATTTTTTGCATCCAAGTTATTTATCTGTTGTTTGTTGTTGATCTTGCACTACAAATTATATATAAAATTACTGTTGTGGTTCTTTGGAACCAAAGATAATAAACCAGATGACACTTTTGCTGTAAAATACATTACATGTTGTTGTTTTTTGATGTTGTTGTTGTTACTTTTAGTACCACTATATACATTTAGGATAATGTCAACAGGGCTGTCAGAGTTGCAATGAGTTCATGTTAGGTGGGTGATCTGATCATCTGACTGTTGATTGCAGTAACATTACAGGTATTAGCAGAAATAGAGGGCCCCAAACCAAATTGTGCTTGGGGCCCTGTGAAGGCTTGGGCCAGCCCTGCTGGCACAACAATTTCCTGCTAGATCAAGTTCTATCTCAATCTTAAATATGAGGACAACATTGTTACAGGCATTTAATATTTAAACAGGCTCAGTTCAATAAATACAACTAACTTAAATTTAGAGCTTTATTTGTTAATGGGTTCTTTAATTTATGTTTGGATAGCCTTTTATTTGCTACCAATCTCTTTGCGACTCAAGTTGTCAATGACCATCAGGCACAAATTACAGTAGTGCAAAAAAAAACATTATTTAATTTTATGACATTAATAAATGAATGTGATTGGTTGCAATGAGCACTAATTATTATTAACTAGTTATTAAAAGTTGTCAACACAAAATGTTTGCGTTCTTGCGCGAATGTCCGTAGTGGTTTTATTTTGAAACAGCGGCGCTGACTTCCTGTTTGTGCGCTAGCTAACATGTGTTAGCTCGACGGCGCAGAGAGAGGATGGTGTCTGCGTCGAGCTGCTGCTCTGCGCTCACACAGGGAAAACAGCGTGAATACACACAGAAAGCGTGAAGAGAGGAGTGGAGGGAGAGGGCAACTTTTACTGAGAGGACACACACGTCACTTGCTTCCCCTGGAGACTTTATTTGTTTTTGTTTTTTTCGGAACAAAGGTTTTTTTTGGGGGACTATCATGCCCGCTGAAGTGAAACAGGTTAGTGCTGCTGCTGTCGGGGTCTCTTCTCCCCGTTTTCTCATCGTTTTCTCATCGTCTTCACTGACTCTTGTTCGGAATGAGATGCGCTTCTCTTATTTATACCTACAAGACCAAGTTTTTTGCGTTTCTGTTCGTCTTTTGTCCCTCAGTTAAATACTGAACATGAGAAATGATGAGATTTGTCCCAGCGTGCACTGCACGCGCATAGGATAATCTAGGCTATCCATGTGATTGACCCACATGTAACTGGCCTCTAAGTTGTTAATTTTTATAAAACTTTTATTGTTTTTCACTGTAAATGTCCATGGTGCTTGGTGATTGTGAAAGCAGTGATGTATGAGCTCCCTGACACATTCACTGCCTCGCACACTGATGGTGAGAGTGACAAGAGGTGAAGTGTTGAAGTTTTCCCTGATCACTGCCTGCAAGGCTCTGAATGAGCCCAGTCCAGGATTTATTGCACATGAACAGTCGTACTGGTTGTTAGAAAGACATGTTACTTTCCTCTTTTGTGTTAAACTTGCACAGATACCACAGGAATGTGTTTTTGCTAGCTATAGTGTGTGTGTGTGTGTGTGTGTCAGGGCATGGTGTGCATCCCTTATTGGAAGCTTCTCTTGTGTTTGAAGCACATCCACAGGCATCTCAACAATCTTCTGATGCCAAGCCTGGCAACGCTGTCATGCACAAAAAAAAAAAAGGACAGAGGATCTTAAAAGGATGAGAAATGAAAAAAAAAAAAAGATTGAATAAGATCAACTTGTCACCATTTTGGGTTTTTCTTCTGTCTTGGTGTAGGGGTTGAACGAGTATACTGTATTAACATAATAATACTCTAGTAGAGCTCGAGTAGTTGATGATGTTATAGGATCTCAAGATGCAATTTTATTTTTTAAATAATTAAAACTGAAAAAAATAAAAATAATTTATTATTTACAAAAAAAGACCAACAAAACATTGGGAGCATTATGCTCCTACCATTTATCTTACAGCAAATAAGTCACAGGAAACCCCAAACTGTTAGTTATTATTATTAAGCTGCAAAAGTGAAAAAATTGTGTGGCACGTCAAAAACGAAACTAAAAACAGTGGGGCGGTTGACCACCCCGCACCACCGCCTGCAGTGCTGCGCATTAGGTTTAGTTTTAGAGATTACAGGTGGTCCCCGATTTACGAGCGCTCTTACATACGAGGTTCCGGACTTACGTGCTGGCGAATGAGCAGTACATTTTTAAAGAACATACAAAAAAATACAGCACTTTTATGTGTTTTTAGATGAAAGTGTGTTAGCTAACCGTTTGGAAACAAGTTTCTGAGCATGTTTATGAACTAGTATGAACATTTGTGATGAAATAAGAGTTCGTAGTAGCGCTAGCATAAATTTTCTGATTTACAACCGAAAATCTGGACTTACGAGAACACGTGTTTCGTGTTCCGACGTACGAGATTTCGCCTTACGAGATACTCGGAGGAACGGAACTCGCTCGTAAGTCGGGGACCACCTATTTGTTAATAGGTTTTTATAGGTTTAGAGATGAATATTTTTTTGCCTTTTATTTGTGAAACGAGGTCAGAGGAAGCTGGTTCTGGTTCGGTCATTGGACCCGGTGTTACACCACATTCTGTGACCTGCAACAGTTCATGCAACACCGCCCCCTACGGTCACAATATACGATGGTCACAGAATATGGTGTAACACCGGTTCGCAACTCGCTCCAAACAGGAAGTTGATTAATTTTCTGTTCTGTAACTGGGACGTGATGACGTCACTACGAATACTCAATGTGAAATTTAAAAACTCGATAGATGTCCAAGTAATCAATGTGTCGATTACTCGAGTAGTCTGTTAAAGCCCTAGTAAGGAGTGGAATTACTGCGCCCCTGTATGGTTGCTAACAACAGTGTCAGCTCCCCACAATGACGCTGTGTAACCAAACGAGCTGTGGTCATATAGAAAAGCAGATTTCTCCTCCCTCACCATGTCCTATTTGTCCCCTTCCTGAGTTTTTCCAAAACTTTGAAGGCTTGACTCAAGTCATTCAGTTTAGAAATAGGGCAGCACATAGTCTGTCGCAATCCAGGCTCGAATCAGATAAGTGAGACCAACAGCACGTCAACAAGTTGGGAGTACGCCTTCCTTCAGCTGCACCCTGGAGTGGGTCAGGGAGGTTGACCCCTTGTGTCCATGACCCCTTCCCTGAGACTGAGATGGTTGGCGTGCTTTGTCCCGAGCCAGAACTGTGGCGTGACCTTTTCACCTTAGATGCACATTCTTCAGGCACCGTGTGTTCAAGTGCCCGCCTCTTCCAAAAATGCATCGATGTGGTTTGTTGTTGCTTCCTCCGGTGAAGGCAGTAATGTGTGTTTGTTCCTGTGTCTGCCTGTTAGCAGTATATCACTATCTTTAAAGAAGCATTCAAAAAACAATCATTGGATATAAATCTTCAACTCATTTGATTTTTTAAAGTTGATTCAATTTAAGGTGTCAGCCACAGTTAACTGACCTTACAAAAACACTAAAATGGTTATATTTTAGTTAATTTGACAGATTTTGTTCCAAACTGTGGTTGTGGCTGAGAACCTTTTACAAACCATACTCCATGTGCTTTAGCAATAAATACAATAAAACGGAGTTTTAGCAAGAACTGCTGGTGTTACCAAGTTTGTCTGTTAGCAAGATATGTTTTGAACCACTGAAAGGATTTTAGTGAAACTTTAAGAAAGTTATTGTTGGATGATATTTTCTACTGATTAACTTTTGGAATCAGTCCAATTTAAGATGGCTATCACAGCTGATCTAAAAAAATGACTACAGCTCAGTCAAGTTTACAGATCTTGAGTTAAAAGTTGATGTGGTACTAGCAGAGAGTCCTTCACAACACAATCAGTTGCACCTCAATCATTTCTATATAAGATAAGTTACCGTAGTTTCAAACTCTGACGTGAAAGGCAGTGGGTGATATGCAGCATATCCTTCAACACTAGGCCTTGTATTTTTTTTAATGTATTTACTCTTGGGTTTTTAAAAACTAAAAAGAATCAAGAGCTGAATGTGTGAGTACTTTTTTTTTCTAAGCTTGCTTTCACAGCAGTAATGGATTCCCTTAAGGTACCTGGAGTTTTTGTTTTAATATCAGTTGTTCTAATCAGAACAATGCTTATAACAAGGGAAATGAGACAAACCCGCTCTGCCTTGACCTCTTCTTAATGCTGCAGTCGAGCTTAGATTAAATTAGTTTTTAGCCCTCTGAAGATTACTAGATAGCCCACAATTAGAGGGGGTGTCTGCACCATACAGAGTTAAAAATAAAGTGGCCTTCATTTGAGAGCTGCACCGGCAGGGTAGGGCCCGAATCCTCCAAATTTAGTTGCAGAGACCGGTAGCGCATTTGGTTCATGAAAAATAGAAGAACAGATTTGCCATGAAGGAGAAAAGAAAACATTATGAATAATCCAGTAGTCGTCATCTTGCCAAGGCCTCGCAAACCCTGACTTTACTTTTTCTTCACGAGCTAGAGAGACCCGTCTGAATAACAAAATAATTCATCTGTGATTCAGCCCCAGACTAAAGGAGGTCTTGTCTACAGGCGGCGAGTTCCTGCCAGATTCCTGACAGCAAGCAGGGGTTTCAGATGCAGCTATACTGAGTGTTCTCCCCCCTCCTTTCCAGCACTGTTTGATTTCTTACCGAAATTAAAAAGCTGTCAGACTTTTTTTTCTGCGGGGGTGTTTTTGTATGACAGCTCAAAGGTCCTTGCTTGTCTTTTTCCATTCCTTTCCTTAGGCTCCCCCCTTGTGTGACTGCAGAAAATGATGCGCAAATCAATACTGTATTTGAAGACATGTAGAGCCCGAGGAGTGCTGTTGTCTGGGGAAGTTAGGTCAGACAAGAGTAATGCCATTGACCGGAAACATATCGGCATTTAACTGGGTTTATCAATGCACAAAGGGGTGTGCGCATGGGGGCATGAGTGCTGTTGTGTTTGGAAGACAAGAGGTTTTATCATATGGTGCTGTGTTACACCCATTGAGTGGTTACAGGAGATGGCTGTCCTGTCACACAGCCTGTCCATAGCTTCCATGTTTTCCATACATTGTGTAGGAGTGAGACTCTTTAGATTCCTCACAAATTGAGTTGATTATGATTTGGAGGACTTTGATACAAATATAAAACCAATAGAATTCATCTCAATGCCTTCATAATTGCACTTCTAACAAAATCCAGAGCATAGAATCTCTGACCTAAACAACAAAACAAAATACTTTGTACATTGCAGTATAATTTTTTTTTTAAACAAGATTACAGAAATTAAATGAACACAAGGAGTCAATATGCTGAGTACAGTGACAAAATTATGTGGTGTTGGATGTTATCTTGCATCACATGTAAGAACTCTTAAGGGTTTCACCACTTATTTGGTCCCATTGAGTGTGGGAACTGCTGTGCAAGTACAGGTATACTGTTAGCCTGGTTAAAACCAGACCCTTGTCCTTCACTTCGCTTTGTACTAGGGTCTGGACTTTCTCCATAGAGAAACGATTCTTGCTGGAGGCGTGGCCTCTGCCTGAGGAACAAAACCATTGGATCTTAGAAAAATTTTGAACAGGGAAAGCATTCTGCTCCCTCCCCCTCTGTGCTCTGCCGAACTTGACTTCAGCTCCGCCTCCTGCTGCATTTTCTCTCGCTGCTGCATATTCTGTGTTTATATGTTAATAAAACGTTCTAAAATAAAATAAAACCATGTAGCGCTGGTCCAGCACACCAGAAGACCAGAAAATATGCAGGGACTCGGGCAACAACGTAAAACCCGAGTTTTTTTCTCTCGTGACAACCTCAGTCATTTCCTTATTCTTTGCACTCAGCGGAGAGAGAGGAGGAGGAGGGAGGAGGGAGCGATCACTTGACTTTTGGCCAAAAAAACAAAAGAAAACTCCAGATAAGGGATTAAGAAGGGGAAATTAATACATTTGTGTCACATATAAAACAGTCCTGCATCGCTTTGCATCGCTTTGAATGAGAACATGCGAATGCTCGCTGGCTGCGCGCTGGGACAGGTGGGGGCGTGGGTTAGGGGCCAAAAACTCCGCCCCTTCTGTTCTCTGATTGGTCCGGTCAAAAATCAGCCGGAGAAATCGTTGTCTATGGGAGAAGTCCCAGACTGAGCAGTGAAGGGAAATGAGAATTGAGCGGAGCTGTGCAGGAAGGCGAGGGCCAGGCTAGTATACTGTATTTGACATAATATCATCATGTTCTGTTGTGGCTCTAAAGGGTACAACATATGATGGTTTCTCATTGAACTATGACTTTTGGACAATAACTGACAACTCAAAATTCTGTGAAATATGTAAGTTTTTAGTTGCGCTGAGAATACTGACTGTTAGAACCATGTGACCAGCTAATCATCTAGTTGTTTTACAAGGCCAATATTTGAAAATAAGTCTATTTTCTTTTATATGTCTCAGAAAACTGTATTCTAAGTTGTACACAACAGTTTGTTCCCCACCTCCACCCACATTATACCATACTGCAAATGTTTTTTTGATACATTCTGGAGACTACAGTACCTCATGAATGCCATTTGCCAACTGGTCACCAACAGTCTCAGCCCAATGAGATATTATTGTTAGAAGAGACATCAATAACTACTTTTCCTTCTCATCTAACAGTGTACACAACTTCTGTATGGTGTGGCTTTCTGAACATATTTTTTTGTTTTTTAATGGCATAGGAGCTGAAGTACCTCTTTCTATGCACAGAGTGCCACTTGTGCATTGTACAGTACTGTATAGTTGTTTTATAGTTGTTTTTATGCAGGCCATGAATGGGTAGGCTCTGCACTTTTGTTCTTTAGAGATCTGCCTTTTGAAGAATGTTACATGACATTAACATTCTTTTTTTTATACACATAAATCAATTCAGAATTCCCTGATGCATGCTCAAAAATCCAGGTAGAAAAATCTAAAAAAGCTAAGTCTGGTCCTCTGCATATTCAAAAAACAAAACAAAACAAAGTAAAAAAATTGTAGAAACGTTTCGTCTTCCGTCCGAAAGACTTCCTCAGTCTGAGATGCTGTATTCAGCTCAGTCTTTGGTGTACTGGTATGTTCCAGTAGGAACGCATTGGTTTGAAATTAGTTCTTTGGAGTTTGTTGGAGAAAGCGTCTCTCACTAACATTGTATACCGGTACCCATTATGAATCATACCCCACTGTCAATCCACAGGGAGTAGATAAATCAGGTCACTTCTTAAAGGTATCTAGGTATTCACCTTGATAATCCCTTAAGCTGGAGTGACCATGTTGACCATGTATGCCCCTGGTTACAGCAAAGGCTGTTTTTTCTTCGTAGACTGAAGATGTTTGGTGTCGGTCAGAACATCATGTTTTTATTTTACCAGGCAGTGATGGAGAGCGTTATCAGGTATGGGCTGACGGCATGGTTCGGCAATCTCTCCATTCAGTCTAAATCTAAGTTGCAGCTCCTAGTACAGACTGCTATGAAGGTGTTTGGTAGGACTGAAAAGCTCTTCCTGCAGTCCATCTATGAGCAGTCTTTACTTAGGCAGGCATGGAGGGTATTATTGGATCCATCCCACACCCTATATGTGGAATATGAGCTCTTGCCTTCTAGTAGAATGTATAGAATCCCCAAAACTGCCTAAACTGAACCATTTTAAATATTCTGTTGTGCTCACCTGAATCTAATTTTTAAATAAATAATATGTTGAGGCCTGGAAGGTGTGCAAGAACTGTTGTGCTTTAATTTTTTATTTTTTTATTTAGATGTTTGTATGAATTGTATGTGTATTTACTGTCTGTTTGGGCAGCTGCTACTATGCCATATACACCCCTGAGTGAGTCCATGACATATTTCCCCAAGGGGGCAATAAAGTCTATTCTATTCTGTTCTATTCTATTCTGTTCCACCTTAAATAACCACAGTCAATGGAAGAAGAGTTTTAACCGGAAATATAAGGAGTCCTTGCAAGGACCCATTCAAGACGATTACATGATGCATAATGCATATGCCTGGAACATGTGACAGAAATGAAAAGCCACGAGCCACATCATATGTTCAGTTTTATACTCCTCTCAGCTCAGCTGAGTTCAGAGTTCAGGAGGTGTCCTTGAGGCCAGCTGCAGCCTTCTAACTAGGGGTGTAACATGTGCTAAAATCACATCTCGGTTTCGTTCAGTTTCAAGGAGGGCTCGGTGTGGTTAATTTTCGGTTTAAAAAAAAAAAGGCCAAAATAAAGACTTACAAAATGTTTATTTTGAAAATATGCCAAGTAAACAATATGTTTGTATGAAAATAAATAAAGCATTTCCCTGAAGATGAAGTAGGCTCAGCTGCTATCTTGGTGACATCCTGCAAACACAAAGAGGTAAAAAAAAAAAAAAGAGTAATACGATTATAATTTTAAATAAAAAAAGTTAATTAGATAATAAATCCTACAACTTTTTGGGTGAAGTGTTGACGTGATGGATTGTCATAGGCAGCAGGGCTGAAGAACTTTAATCATATGCTTAAAGCCAGCGCATCAACAACGTACTGTAGATCCATAGCTTTAAAAACTCCTAAAGCTTGTGTTATTGCTTTAGACGGCTCTGAATTACCTGATAAAGGTTGTTTAAATGCTGCTGTTATCGGTCTTTGCATCAAGCTGCTAGAAGAGACGTTCACCTTCGGATAATGTCGTTTCAAGAGCGTTAACAAGTTAGACATGGTGCTGCTGCAGATCCAATCTCCATGAAACAACATCGACACACAGCTTTGGATTTGTTCATTTGTCTTATAACAAGAAAGCCATAATGTTCCCAAACAGGAGACTGCAACGAGATGAAAGGGTCTTAAAGCTCAGGCTTGTTAGTTGCATGCTAGGCTGCTAATGCTACATGTGCTGCAAGACTGCAACAATAAATAGCTCCATACTGAAACACGCTTAGGAACTTTAGTTCCGTGGCACATGATCTCTTGTTAATAAAATTTAATGAGTTAAAAATAACTGAAGCTGTACGCAGGTGGACCAAACCGAACATGCTGTACCAAAATGGTTCAATACACCCACGTGTACCGTTACACCACTACTTCTTACCCAATGCTCACAGTTAACCCACATACAGTATATGGTCCATAGGCAGAGATAAGATAGTGTCTTGGGAGAGGGTTTCAGCTTGGTTTGGGCTTCTTGTTCTCAGGACAGAGGGGAAAAAAAGCTCACAGCCATACTAATAAAAAGATTTAACAAGATTTCTACACAACTACTTACTGTATTCGTCGGAGGAAAATACGCACCGGTGTTTAATACGCTTTGTCCAATTATTAACAATAAACAAGAAAAAACGTAAAGAATACGCTTCGGTGTTTAATACGTGTCATCGCCACGCGACGCGTCGGCGCCTCATTTGCCCTAATTTACCCCAAATTTACACCACATGCGTTCCGGTTCCGCCCCGCTCCGGTCCGACCTCCGCAGCAAATATGCACCCATTATAATCAATGACAGAATTTACACTGGCTCCGCACGGCGGCGGCGGCGAGCTGCGCCGAGCGGACGGCAGTCCGTCAAAATTAGAAATATTTCTATTTCTGCCGGACGCCGGAGCTGTGCCGGAGTCAACTTTTGAAGATTACGTCGCACCAACAGGAAAAGGAACGAGCACAACTTCCGTATTTACAAAATAAAATCACCACGGGCGGACTTAATCCTAGCTCTATACGGATTTATTTGTACAAAAATGCTTTCAAACTATCATTTATGACTACGCCTACAAACGCAATACAATAAATAAATAAATAAATAAAGTATTTTATTCTGAAATGTAATACATCACTTCCTGTTGCTCAAACCATGTCCTGTCGCTCATTTACGAGAGAAGATCAAGGCAGCAGTCTCTACTGTTGTTCTCCTTCTTCCACCGAATGAATTGTTTTGTTCTGACTTCATTATTTATCACTTGATTTATCGCGCGATCTCGCAATTCCCGCGCATGCGTCTCGGAGCAGCGCATCCACGCGGACCTGAGCTGAGCGGAGGAAGTGTAAACTGGACTCGCTCAGCTGCGACCTGCGGAGCGGGGCGGAGCCGGACCGCATGTAGTGTAAATTTGGCGTAAGATGGCGGCGACAGAAGCAAGCGAGTACGAAGAACTTCACAAGGAAACACGGTAAAACAATTATTTCTTTGCGAGAAAAAATATATTTCTTAGCTGACTTTATAGCAGACGTGCTCCTGAGCTTAACGAAATGTTCAAATCAGCTGGATAAAAAAAAAAAAGTTTGTCGAATTTTAGGCAGGCGGTTCGGACCGGACGCTTTGTTTCTTTAAATTTAGCTAAATAAACGCTTAAAAAATATATTTCTTAGCTGACTTTATAGAAGACGTGCTCCTGAGCTTAACGAAATGTTCAAATCAGCTGGATTTAAAAAAAAAGTTTGCCGAATTTTAGGCAGGCGGTTCGGACCGGACGCTTTGTTTCTTTAAATTTAGCTAAATAAACGCTTAAAAAATATATTTCTTAGCTGACTTTATAGAAGACGTGCTCCTGAGCTTAACGAAATGTTCAAATCAGCTGGATTAAAAAAAAAGTTCGCCGAATTTTAGGCAGGCGGTTCGGACCGGACGCTTTGTTTCTTTAAATTTAGCTAAATAAACGCTTAAAAAATATATTTCTTACCTGACTTTATAGCAGACAGTCCCCTGAGCTCAACCAAATGTGAAATCAGCTGGATTTAAAAATCTGCGGTGTGGTTTATGAGTTACGGTATCTTGCTAACAGCTACATCCATAGCAAGGGGCGGGCAGCGACAGAGTCAGTCCGACCAGAGGAGGCTTTTTTCGGACACATGAGCTAGAAACGTCTGGAAGTGGCCCTCTTCCTCTTCGCTCTCTGAGTCCTCTGCTGCTGCCCATAGCGCCCATAGCGGCCGAAACTGGTACTGCACCATTTTTGCCCAAAATGTAAAACGGCGAATCAGAGCTAAAAATGGGTCTAAAAATATGGGAAAAAATCCATAATTAATACGCTTCGGTGTTTAATACGCAGGACATTCAAATGAGCAAAAAAACTGTGTATTATACACCGGTTTTTACGTTATGCTGATACCCTGATGCATGCTCAATAATCCAGGTATGAAAATCTAAAAAAGCTAAGTCTGGTCCTCTGGACATTCAAAAAACAAAACAAAGCAAAAAAATTGTAGAAACGTTTTGTCTTTCGTCCTAAAGACTTCCTCAGTCTAATGCCGGGTTCCCACCGAACGCTTTTCGCGCAGCCGAAGCAGCCACTTTACATTGAAAGTAGGGCTGAACGATTTTGGAAAATAATCTAATTGCGATTTTTTTCTATAAATTGCGATTTCGATTTAAAATGCGATTATTTTTATTGGTTCTGTATTAATTCATATCACTAACGACACAACTGAAGCAACAGTGTTGGAGCGCACGGTCTCCTCCATCCCTCCTGCTCTGTTTTGCTCCTCAGAGCTGCGCGCGGCCAAACCGGCTCACTACCAAGTCACGTGACCAGCTCGCGCTCTCAGATACACGTTTAAATGAGCTAACTTACCTGAATTTATAACTTTTATGACTTCTGTCGAGCCTGAAGCAAGAGTATTGGAGCGCACGGTCTCCTCCATCCCTCCTGCTCTGTTTTGCTCCTCAGAGCTGCGCGCGGCCAAATTGGCTCACTATCAAGTCACGTGACCAGCTCGCGCTCTCAGATACACGTTTAAATGAGCTAACTTACCTGAATTTATAACTTTTATGACTTCTGTCGAGCCTAAAGCAACTGTGTTGTAGCGCACAGTCTGCTCCTCCCTGCTCTCTCTCTGTTTTGCTTCGCTCAGAGCTGCGCGGCCAGACCGGTGTGATGCAGAGAAGCGTGACCAGTCAAATCGCAGCCTGTGCGATTAGTGAATCGCGTTTTAACATATCGCGAGATAATCGCAAATGCGATTAATCGTGCAACCTTAATTGAAAGTCTATGTGGCCGTGCATCTTGGCGCGGCGCAGCGTGACGCGGCGCGTCTTCAGCAGTTCAAGCAGCGCGGCAGTGAGCAGCAGCTGTTTTCCGCGCCTGCGTCGCCTCCGAGCAGCGACTGTCGAAGCTCGATTTGACCTGCTTCTGCTGCTCGCCGCGTCGCAGCAACCAATCGGGAGAGCCTCTGCTATGTGATGACGCAACAACAACGGGACTTTTTTTGGACTTTTCAAACTTACCCAACGAGCCTCCGGTAAGAAACTTGGCATTTTTACAGTTGCCGCTGTCCGCTCGAGCGTACGATCACCCCAAACATAAAAAAAGTTTTAATCTCAACAAAGACTTCCGGAGCTGCAGTTCGGCTCGTAGAAAACCCACTCAAGTAGTAACGGGGCTCACGAACAGCTGATCTTATCTGCCCGGTGCACAAAAACACAAAACAAACCCGACCGGAAAAGGAGCCAGACGCTGCTCCCACTGCACGTCATCAGACGCGTTCGATGTGAACAGACATCTGTTGACAAGCAGCCAACCCAGCGCGTCAGGAGCTTTTTTGATGCGCGCAAAGCGTTAGGTGGGAACCCGGCATGAGCTGCTGTATTCAGCTCAGTCTTATAAATAGCACCCTCTCACAGTGGATCAACCAGTTGGCTGATGACAGCCTGAAACCAGCTGCTCACATGATCAAGGAGGACCATCAGCCTAACGATGGATCGTTAGCACCCTGATGGTTGTTTGCTATTCACAGAGGGCTGAGTGATACTAGCAATAACAGCATTGTAAGAGGGGGACAGTTGAACCCGGAGGCCTCCACCTCTGTTTAATGATGGATGTTTTCTTTTCACAAAGATGGCCTCCTTTACTCTTCTCTCAAACCATCGTTCCTCTCTATCAAGGATGTGACCGTCTTCATCCATGAAAGAGTGACCGCTGGCCTGGAGATGAGTGTAGATAGCAGAGTCCTGACCTGATGATGTTGATCATCAGGTCAGGACTCTGCGGTCTACACCCGCTCCACAGGTTGGATGTGATGGGGAGGAGAAAGATAAATTTTGGAAATATTTGGATGAAGTGATAGAGAGTATTCCCAGGGAGGAAAGAGTGGTGATTGGAGCAGACCTGAATGGACATGTTGGTGAAGGAAACAGAGGGGATGAGGAAGTGATGGGTAGGTTTGGTGTCAAGGAAAGAAACCAGGAAGGACAGATGGTGGTGGATTTTGCCAAGAGAATGGAAATGGCTATAGTCAATACCTATTTCCAAAAGAGGGAGGAACATAGAGTGACCTATAAGAGTGGAGGAAGGAGTACGCAGGTCGACTACATTCTGTGTAGAAGAGGAAACCTGAGGGAGATTGGAGACTGTAAGGTTGTGGCAGGGGAGAGCGTGGCCAGACAGCATCGGATGGTTGTGTGTAGAATGACTGTTGTTGCGAAGAAGAGAAAAAGAGTAAAATCAGAGAAGAAGACCAAATGGTGGAAGCTAAAGAAGGAAGAATGTTGTGAGAAATTCAGAGACGAGCTGTTAAAGGCTCTGGGTGGTAAGAAAGAGCTTCCAAGTGACTGGGCTACTACAGCAACAGTAATTAGAGAGACAGGTAGGAAGGTACTTGGTGTGTCATCTGGACAGAGAATGGATGATAAGGAAACCTGGTGGTGGAATAGTGAAGTGCAGGACGCCATTCAAAGAAAGAGATTAGCCAAGAAGAAATATGACAGTGAGAGGACTGAAGAGAGGAGACAGGAATATAAGGAGATGGGACATAGAGCAAAGAGGGAAGTAGCTAAGGCAAAGCAGAGGGCGTACAATGAGTTGTATGGGAGACTGGACACTAAAGAGGGCGAGAAGGACTTGTACCGATTGGCAAGACAGAGGGATCAGGCTGGAAAGGATGTGCAGCAGGTTAGGCTTATTAAAGATGGGAATGGGAATGTTCTAACAAGTGAGGAGAGTGTGATGGGAAGATGGAAGGATTACTTTGAGGAGCTAATGAATGAAGAGAATGAAAGAGAAAGAAGAGTGGAGGTCATAGAAACTGTGGACCAGGAAGTGGGAAAGATTAGTGAGGGTGAAGTCCGGAAAGCTCTGAAAAGAATGAAGAAGGGGAAGGCAGTAGGACCTGATGACATACCAGTGGAGGTTTGGAAATGTCTTGGAGAGGTGGCAGTGAGGTTTTTGACTCAAATATTTAATGGAATATTTGAGGGTGAGAAAATGCCTGAAGAATGGAGAAGAAGTGTGCTGGTTCCCATTTTTAAGAACAAGGGTGATGTACAGAGTTGTAGCAACTACAGGGGAATTAAGTTGATGAGCCACACGATGAAGATCTGGGAGAGAGTTGTGGAAGGAAGGCTTAGACAAGAGGTGACTATCTGTGAGCAGCAGTATGGTTTCATGCCAAGAAAGAGCACCACATATTCATTCAACCTTTATTTATACAGGCTAGCCTCGTTGAGCCACGGGGACTCATTTACAAGAGGGACCTGTCTCACTCACACCCAGGGTCAATTTAGAGTTACCAATCAGCCTAACATGCATGTTTTTGGACTGTGGGAGGAAACCGGAGCACCCGGAGAAAACCCACGCATGCACGGAGAGAACATGCAAACTCCACCCAGAAAGGCCCCCGGACCGGGATTTGAACCGGGGACCTGCTCGCTGAGAGGCAGCAGCTCTACCAGTTGTGCCACCGTGCTACCATCTTTGCTTTGAGGATGTTGATAGAGAAGTACAGAGAGGGTCAGAAAGAACTCCATTGTGTGTTTGTGGATTTAGAAAAAGCACATGACAGGGTGCCAAGAGAGGAGGTGTGGTATTGCATGAGGAAATCTGGAGTGGCAGAAAAGTATGTTAGACTGGTACAGGACATGTATGAGGACAGCAGGACTGTGGTGAGATGTGCTGAATTCCTACTTCCGCTCTCGGCAAAGCAAGTCGCATATCTTTTTGCTCCTCTCCTCCCTAAGTTTTCCTCCTCCCTGCCTGCTTTTTTTGTCTCGTCTGTAACTCTTCAGCGCTCACCTCACTCGAACCAATTTGAGATGGATTTAATTAATTGGGCTGTTTCCACTATAGATAATTTTTTTTCCACGAAGCGAACCGGGCCAGGAGAAACGGCTTGTCCCTCCGACACGCACGCTGTCGGATACATTATGGACTCGTGGGGCCAGTGGCAGCCAATGTGTCTGACCGTCCTGTCTGTCGAAGACGTGGAAGATTTGTGGATTATTGGGATATTGGTGGCAGCTACTCTGTTTTTTGGCGTTGGCGGAGCTGTCTGCTACTGGAAGCTGAGGAAGACTGCGGCGGCTATCAGCGCGCTGGCGAAACTTCCTGATCAGCAAGATTCTCTGATCCGGGCTATGAGCTCCACATCCCAGCTGTTGTACGAACTGAACCGCACGATGGGAGCAGCGGTAGACCACCGCGGACCTGCGGTGCGTTTTGGAACTCGTTTACAGCCGTCCGGACTCAATCAGGGCACAGATGGGGGTTCGTAGCTCGGAACCTCATATGATTCGGCGATTTTGGACCTGAACAGCACCTGGACTTGGAAGGCTGCAGTCAAAAGAACACTGTGGCCTGAGCTGAAGATAAACAAAAAGAGTATCTAATCTGGACTCTGAGCGACCTTGAATGAAGGCCGTGTGGAAATTCTTCTCCTGGAGTCGAAAGCTGAGAGAACACGCTGCCCCCCCTCCCCCCAGAGATCTCTGTGTGTGCGCTTGGATGGCGCCGAGCTGAGACAACTGCTGACTGTGCTTACAGTATTTTCTGGTGTATAGGTCGCACCTGTGTATAGGTCGCATTGTCCAATTATCACCAATAGATTGGAAAAATCCCTAGATAGGTCGCACCGGTGTATAGGTCGCACCTACGTTTAGCTCTGCTGCAAATGTCTGCCACAGGAGCGCACAGCAAGGCTTTTAAGAAGATTAACACTTAAAAACAATTATTTGTTTGATAAAAATTATAGCAAATATATGTCTGAGCTGAACTTTTCCTTAATAAATGAACATAATTGTGAAATGAGCTGGATTTAAAAATTTGTTTCACCGAAAGTGATAACAAGCCATATATAGGTCGCACCTGAGTATAGGTCGCAGGCCTTGAAAAAAACCATAAAAAGGTGCGACCTATACACCGGAAAATATGGTATCTGAATGTTACTCACAGACTTGATCTCCTTGCTTGTCATCAAACTGCAACATGTCTCGTCTCTCTGTGCTTAATGCTGGTAGAGTTTTTGGGACTTTATCATGGAGTGTCTTAAGAAGACAAATTATGATAGATTCTTTTTTTGAATACCAATGATACCCATCTGTATTTTCCTTTTTCCATATCTAATTGTGGTGGCGCGGTTTCATACTGCTGCGACTTCGTGCACTCGTCCCTATCTTAAGACGGATGTGCGTAATCAATTACGTTGTTTTGAGCCCCGGTGCAATGACAATGTCAATAAAGATATATTCTGTAGGAGTGACAGATAGCTTCAAGGTGGAGGTGGGATTGCATCAAGGATCGGCTCTGAGCCCCTTCTTGTTTGCTCTGGTGATGGACCGACTAACAGATGAGGTCAGGCAGGAATCCCCATGGACTATGATGTTTGCAGATGACATTGTGATATGTGGTGAGAACAGGGAACAGGTGGAAGAGAACTTGGAGAGGTGGAGGTATTCACTTGAAAGAAGAGGAATGAAAGTCAGCCGTAGTAAGACAGAGTACATGTGTGTGAATGAGAGGGAGGCCAGTGGAACAGTGAGGCTACAAGGAGCAGAGGTCACAAAGGTGCAGGACTTCAAGTACTTGGGGTCCACTGTCCAGGAAAATGGGGAATGTGGTAAAGAGGTGAAAAAGAGAGTCCAGGCAGGATGGAGCGGATGGAGAAAAGTTTCAGGAGTGATTTGTGACAAAAAGGTGTCAGCAAAGGTCAAAGGAAAAGTTTACAAGACAGTGGTGAGACCAGCTATGTTGTATGGTCTGGAGACAGTGTCATTGACAAAAAGACAGGAGAAAGAACTGGAAGTGGCAGAAATGAAGATGCTGAGGTTCTCCTTAGGAGTGACAAGGATGGATAAGATCAGGAATGAGATAATCAGAGGTACAGCACATGTTGAACAACTGGGAGATAAAGTTAGGGAGGCCAGACTGAGATGGTTTGGACATGTCCAGAGGAGGGACAGTGGGTATATTGGTAGAAGGATGTTAGAAATGCAGCTGCCAGGAAAAAGACACAGAGGAAGGCCAAAGAGGAGATATATGGATGCAGTTAGAGAGGACATGAAGGTAGTTGGAGTGAGGACAGAGGATGCAGAGGTAGAGTGATGTGGAGGAGGATGACTTGCTGTGGCGACCCCTGAAAAGGAAATAGCCGAAAGAAGAAGAAGAATATCCGCTTTAAAGATATGAATAAAACAAGCAGTATGTTTTGTGTTAATATAATTTAATTCTAACCTCGAAACTTATCCAACATTAATAAAACTTACCTCAAGTTGCCTTTTTGGACATACATGCATATATTTGTACAAATTTTACTTGACACGAGATTATTACAGCCTCATAGAATCAATTATGATTATGATATCGGAATAGTATCGGTATCGGCCGATATCCAGATGTTGGTATCGGGATCGGATTAGAAGTCATAAAATATGGATCGGTGCATCCCTACTTTATATCAAATATTGAAAGACAAAGGTAGACTATAATGATTTTGCCTATGTGTTTTCCTGTGTCTGTTACCAGAATACCTCATCAACCACTTCACAAATTTTAATGAAACTTGCAGCTATTGGATATACTTTATATGTAATCACGTTACTTTCAGAATTATATTTGTCACAGCCAAATGACCTAAAACAAAAAAATCCTAAAATATCTATAACGTAAGTCAGTTTTGCAAATATTGACTTAAAATTTAGTGTAGTAGCTGAGTCATTCACTAACATACTGAGTGTGACTTCATGCTTATATCATTTTTACCAAAATAGCTAAAACTCTAGCATGAAAGACAACAGGTGATATGCATTCCTTGAAGGTGTCCTAACTACCGGTACTCAGTTAACAAATTTACTAGTCATTTGGTCAACTAATTGTAATTTGCTTTAACAAAAGATAAGCCAAATGTTAAATAAAAGTATGTTAGCTTGTTTTAAAATACTTATTTGAAATTAGGGGTGCAGGAAAAAAATCAATTTTTTAAAAGAATTGAGATTCTTAGTCCTGACGATTCAGAATCGATTCTAAAAGCCCCAAAATTGATTTTTTTTTTACATTAAAACCCAAAAGATAAAGAAAATAAAACCATATCTCATAGTATATGAAAGAATACATAAAATGAAAGGTGGCAGAAAGAAGAAGAAATCTTATTTTATCTGCCCCTTTTTTCAAAAACAAAACAAGTTCAAACAATCAATTCAAACAATAATCTTCTATAAGTAACAGAGCAAAAAGCTAACCTAATACTGGTTATTTAAGTTACAGAATTTAATGCATTCCTGTATTATTTGTTCCTATTTTTGGTATAAATATCAAACGATGCAAAAAATTTGATACAATAAGGAACCTAAAATTATTGTTTTAAATAAATGTTCTATTTGTTTACATTGTTGTTTAATGTTTTCAGTTTAAAATTATTGTTTTAAATAAATGTTCCATTTGTTTACATTGTTGTTTATTCTTTTCAGCTTGTCAGTTACAAAACTGAAACTAAATTTATGACCATTTTAATAGAAAAATCGTTTCTGAATCAAAAATCGTATCTGAATCGAAAAATCGATTTTGAATCGATACCAAAAATCGGAATAGAATCGATTCAGCGGCAGCAGCGGCAGCAGCGGCAGCAGCGGCAGCACGGCAGCAGCGGCAGCACGGCAGCAGCGGCAGCAGCGGCAGCACGGCGGCGGCGGCAGCGGCAGCACAGCGGCAACGCGGCAACAGGGTTTGATTGTGCTGGTGAGCTTCACCTGCCCTCATCCTGTTGGCTACATCCTACAATAGAAATTGACTGAAAATGACTCCCTACACTCTACTTTATAGATCTGTGTCAGATTGAAATACTATTTCATATTTGAATATGTATGGAGGACCGAAACTGACATAATTAGAAATAAAAAGTAGAAAGAAATATATTAATGGATGAATAAATAACTAAAACATATAAAAACCAATAAATAACTTAAAATGCACCAATTAAATAAAAAAGGAAACCTTTCCTGGATCAGCTCTTCTCCTATTGGTCAACAGACAGGATAAAGCAGAATCCACATGCAGATGTCTGTGCGGCCTCAGTTTAGTTTAAGGTTTAGTTTAAAACAAAAGCACAGGTGTTTTCCTGTTTGCTTTGTTTTAAACTAAACTTTAAACTTTAAGTGCATATATTCATTTAATGGTCTATTTATATATTTCTGCTTTTATTTCTAATAATGTCAGTAAGTCCTCCATAAATGTTAGTATTTACCACCTTTTTGACTGTGTTTTAACTGTTACTGTACATTGTATGAAGAGCATTTTATGATGTAGGTTTAGTCAAAAATGACAAGAGGAAAGTTAGAGACATTCTTCATTTTCCAGTGGGTTTAGCAGAAAATGTACATATCAACAGCGAAACAGCAACAAAACATATAAATACACAGTGCCTAAATGGTAAGCAGATGAGTTGTAAACAATTGAATTTTAAGTGTTTTGAACTGTGTGTTCACACAAAAAGCTGGGAACAGCTGGAATTCCTCAAGTCTCATATTTTGTGTGACTGATTGTACAGGCCTGTGGCCTTCTTAGAGGCCTTGATGATTGTAGATGACGGCTCCCACTTCAAGCATGGCTCCAAATCAGCCATCTTTCTAGCCATGATGGAGGAGAGGGTACCATCTAGTGCCAAGCTATTCCTAGTCTTTGTTTTGTTGAGGCCCACCACCGAAAAAACCCTCTCTGCATCAGCATTCGAATGTGGGAGGACGAGGACCAGCTTTGAGGTGCAGCAAGCCTTGGAAATCTGAGTACTCCTGTCAACTGTGACAAATGAACCAAGAATACAATGGAAATATGCTCCCAAGTGACGTTTTCTTTTAAGTCCTTTAGCCAATTGATCCCTGTATCACTGTATCTTCCATAGTGCTTCAAATGTACAGGTATCAGTAATGTTTGAGAGGCTATTTCTACTGTGTTCTTGGTGTTAAAAAATAAGCTTTACCTTATCTTTCCATATAGCCATTTCAGCCCAGAAACTCTCCATTTCAAATTCTTCTGGGTGCTGCAGTGGTGGCAACATCATTGTCTGGTACTCCAGAAACTCCTCTGCCAGTAGCTCATGCTCCTCTGGTCCATGGTAGGGGAGCAGGTGGGGAAACCTATGTATGAGCAAAGAGTTACACGTTTTTTATTTTCTGATAGTCATCAACCAACAGCAGAAAATAAATAAAAGCATTTTAAAAGAAAAGCCACATAGGGAAATCTCATTTACATAAAGACAAAATGCCTTGTAAAATTCAAGATAAGTAGTAATTATTGAAAAACCCTAACCTCTCAACAAAGTAAAGGACGTCATCTATGCTGCATTCAGACCTCTGTCGAACATCAACATACGTTACATGTCTCAGTAGTGGTTCCTGTAGGGGCAGCTTCTTTATGGCATAGTCTACAGCTCTGAGCAGAAATGTTAAAGCAGCCTCATGGAAGTTATTTGTTGTGGTGTGATGTCTCCATCATCTAGCAACTTGTTCAGCTTAGCCCTGGTGGTGAAGCCAATGTTCAGCTTTCTTCCTGCCAAACAAATAGAGCTAACATAAATACTGTGTTATAATAATAATAATAATAATAATAATAATAATCATTTTATTTAAAAGCGCCTTTCATGACACCCAAGGACACTTAACAAACCAACACAGTGAATACAGAGCAAACATTATCAGCGACAAATTGAAATATAAAATACATAAAGGATATAAAATGGAAGATAAAAATACATTTAGTAAAGTTAATGATAAGCTAGTCTAAAGAGATGGGTTTTCAGGGCAGTCTTGAACAGAGAAAGGGAGGTGGTGTTTCGAAGGTCGGGCGGTAGAGCGTTCCAGAGGTGAGGGGCAGAGCAGGTGAAGGCCCTGCTCCCCAATGTTATGCTAATGATCAGAGAGACATATTGGACAAGAAGTCATGTTAGGCTGATTGGTAACTCTAAATTGACCCTGGGTGTGAGTGAGACAGGTCCCTCTTGTAAATGAGTCCCCGTGGCTCAACGAGGCTAGCCTGTATAAATAAAGGTTGAATGAATGTGGTGTTGGGCTACTGGGAAAGTCATTCTTAATAAAATTAATAAAACTTAGCAGGTTTCTCATCAGGTGAGCACCATATTGGGTTCCCCCATACTCACTTGTAATATTAGTTATCAAAAATAATCATGAATAATTTGCTGAGAGTTGCACAGAGGAGCATCACTTGAATCTTTGGCTTTATTTACTCTGTTTTTTTCTGCAGGCTACAGACATGATAGTCCCTGTTTAAAAGGGAGTGGGATTCATGATTCCCCTAACTGTGGCCAATAAACTCCTTCCTATATTTGCTGCTGGAAGCCAGCAACATCTGTGTTTTCGATCGGGCAGATAAGAGAGCCGGTTGCCCCGGAGAGAGCAGAGGATGCTCTGACACTGTGATGGAGATGGATCAGACCACTGGGGGAAACAGAAACTCATCACACTTTTAGTAAAGTTGTGATTGTACCTACTTCATAGATGTAAATATAGCTCGCTGCCCATGATCAAAAGCAATAATGTTTATGCTCATCTCTGTGTGCGGGGCTATCTGTTTCCAAAATATCTCATTGACCACTGAACACATTTGATTGAAATGATCATAAAGTGATCTTTAAATGTAAATATATGACTGCTTAACTTTTGGATTCAGTTTAACTTATGATGGACACCACAGTAAATCAATATTAGCTGACACATAGATGGCAATAACAGTCATTTTTAGAGACATTAAGCTAAAATAGGATGTGATTGTAGCTGAGAGTTATTTAAACTCAAACATTTTATGGACATCTCACAGTATTGCATGAGATTGCTCCTGATGTTATTTTCAAGGTTTAACCAAAACAGCTACAGTATAAGGGTGGAGGTGTGGTATTGCATGAAGAAGTTTGGAGTGGCAGAGAAGTATGTTAAACTGGTACAGTCAGAGTCAGGGAGTCTTTATTGTCATTTGCACCGCATGTGGTACATGTGATGAAACGAGATTATGTACACAGGGTCCCAGTTACATCCAACAATAAAATGTAAGAGAAGAACAGTAATAACATGTAAGATATGAACTAAGAAAAACATCCGCTTGGCTAACAATACACGAAGCATTAATATCATAGAAAAACATCACTCCAAACAACAGCATGAACATGAGTCTGTATGAGCAGATGGGCACAAATGAACACAGCAACATGAAGCAGATCAGCAGCAACATGATGTGATATTTTGCAGTGATTATTCAGGTTATTTATTCATGAGTCTAACAACCTCAGGGTAGAAGCTGTTCCTCTGGACATGTATGTCCTGTCCACAGGACATGTATGAGGACAGCAGGACAGTGGTGACATACTGTAAGATGACAGATAGCTTTAAGGTGGAGGTGGGATGCATCAAGGATCAGTTATGAGCCCTTTCTTGTTTGCTCTGGTGATGGACCGACTAACAGATGAGGTCAGGCAGGAATCCCCATGGACTATGATGTTTGCAGATGACATTGTGATATGTGGTGAGAACAGGGAACAGGTGGAAGAGAACTTGGAGAGGTGGAGGTATGCACTTGAAAGAAGAGGAATGAAAGTCAGCCGTAGTAAGACAGAGTACATGTGTGTGAATGAGAGGGAGGCCAGTGGAACAGTGAGGCTACAAGGAGCAGAGGTCACAAAGGTGCAGGACTTCAAGTACTTGGGGTCCACTGTCCAGGAAAATGGGGAATGTGGTAAAGAGGTGAAAAAGAGAGTCCAGGCAGGATGGAGTGGATGGAGAAAAGTTTCAGGAGTGATTTGCAACAAAATAGTGTCAGCAAAGGTCAAAGGAAAAGTTCACAAGACAGTGGTGAGATCAGCTATGTTGTATGGTCTGGAGACAGAGACATTGACAAAAAGACCGGAGGCAGAACTGGAAGAAGCAGAAATGAAGATGCTGAGGTTCTCCTTAGGAGTGACAAGGATAGATGAGATTAGGAATGAGATCATCAAAGGTACAGCACAGGGAGATAAAGTTAGAAAGGCTAGACTGAGATGGTTTGGACATGTCCAGAGGCGGGACAGTGGTAGAAGGATGTTAGAAATACAGCTGCCAGGAAAAAGACAAAGAGGAGATACAATATATGGATGCCGTTGGAGAGGACATGGAGGTAGTTGGAGTGAGAACAGAGGATGTAGAGGACAGAGTGAGGTGCAGGAGGATGACTCGCTGTGGCGACCCTTGAAGAGGGAAAAGCCGAAAGAAGACCGAAATGGCTATAATGCGTAATTATTAAACACAATATGATCTTAGTTTAAAAGTCTTGCTTGAGAGGCACCAAGGAATGTTTTCAAGGAATGCTAGTTCTTGATTTCTTTTCATAGCATTTCACAATCCATATTATGGCCCAAGTTTGTTTCTTATAAAATTTCTTGCTCTTGTTTGGATTTTAAAGAGTCTAGTGAAGATGGAAAGTGTTGCCTATTTCAGACTGCCTTCAGGCCAACCTATCCACGTTTAAAAGCAAAGTGTTTGTGCATAATTCGAGTGTGATAGTTGTGTATGTGTGTGTGTGCTTGCATGAATCACAAGTGTTCTTGGTTTTGCTACCTGTGGTTTAAGTAATGCATGTGGGGGCATAATACCCTCATAAATTTTAAAGCCTGTGATTTATGACACTTTGAACTAGAAATAGCCATTTTGGAGCTCCTTTACAATAGACTGAGGGGAATTTGTCCCAACCAATTTTACATTGGATTATTAATAGTACAAATGGTATTTGTTACTCAGGTGGTAAACACTTTTTTTATACTTAAAAACTGTACAACTGTGGACTTGTTTTTATGAGTAAAACACAAAAGTGCATAAAGACTGCACAATGAAGAACTGCCACACATCATTTTTAAGATGAACCATTGGGTTCTGAGGCTGTGTTTTAAAATAACTGAGACCACAGTTATGTGAGGTTCCTAAAGGCTCCACCTACTTTATCCTGCAGCTGAGGACCTATGAAGGGCCCCAAGGGGGAGGTCAAAGTCCTTTTATAAAGCTTTCCTGAACCAGTAATACAAGAGCAAACACCATCCTACTTCTCTCTTTCTCTTGTTAACCCCCTCTGGTACCAGCTACTACATTGTACTAACCTTACATGAAACTTGGTCTGAGGAAGTCTCAAGCTCCTCTCACATGTTTAGTCTAGAACTTTCTTTTGAGTGATTAGTCCACTTCCTGTTGGGCTTGCCTGGAAGCAGGCAGGATGGCAGAGAGAGCGTTGATCTTCCCTCATTGTACCATCTGTCTCAGGCTGCCTTTCGGGATTAAAGATTTGCTCCGACAGCTTTTTAGCATGGCTTCGTCAGTGCCGATAGACCATTCATGCTAGAGTTGATTGATTGAATATCGACCATTGGCCATTGGAGTCCATCTGGCAGTAGTTTTTCTTTTTCCAAGGACACTATTTTTCATTTTATTTTAATTGGTGTATTTTTTCCTTTGAAAAATCTTGGCCTGTAAATGACCATACAAATCAAATCCACACCTGATCTTGTGCAATCCACCTCATCCATTTTTAGCAGTAACTTTAATTTTCTGTCAGATGTTGGAGTCTGCTGAAGATTTATGTGTTTTTTTTTTCTTCTTCTTCTTCAAACTAGCAACAGTTTTGGAGAAAAATAAATATATTAAACCATGGCCAGTCAAGGTTCCTAACTGAACAGGGAATAATTGTATGTGGTGATACTTTTCTTTTTCTTCATCTCTTCCTCCGTGTGCTTTTGGTCCAAAAAAATCACTGTTCCTTGTCATGAAAAGAAGTTGTTTCAAGACATATTTTCAGCAAGTTTTAGCGTTTAAAATGGCAATAAGAGCATCATGTTTAAAGGTAACCACATTGCCAGTGTTTTGTCATATTTCATTAAATTCAACATGCAGCTTTCACCTCAGCAAGAAGGTTGCAGGTTCAAAACCAGCTGCTGCCTTAAGCCCCCGGCATAGCTCTGCGTTGGGCCAAACGCCGCTCGACGCCGTGCGAACGCCGCGGCACAAGCCTTTGAACGCGGGGGCGTGAACGCGCCAAGCTCAAATTTTACGACCGCTTACGCGCGCGCGTTGTCTCACAATAAACTGCCCGGCGCCGGACTGTTTTGTATGAGACACAAATGTATTAAATTCCCCTTCTTCATCGCTGATCTGGACTTTTCTTTAGTTTTTTTGCCAAAAGTCAAGTGATCGCTTCCTTCCTCCGCTGACTCCATGAGGAAATGAATGAATCTGTTACGAGCGAACTAAACTCATGTTCAACGTGGCTGCGGTAGGCTCTAAATATTTCCTGGTGTTCTGGTGTGCTGGACCAGCGCTCCCTGTTCTTATTTTATTTTTTAGAACTTTTTATTAACATATGAAAACATTAAAAAAAACATTTAAAAAAAATAAATAAATAAACATAGAAAACCGCTGCGCAGCTCGTGTCTTTTTTCCCCGACCCGACCTGTCAATCAATTCAGTAGGCGTGTCAGCAAATGACCAATCAGCTACCTCAGTTTGTCCCGTAGGTAAACGCTCTGCGCGCAGCTGCTCACGCTTAGCTATGCTGTGAACTGCCTCCGCGCGTCGAGCGGCGTTCGGCCCAACACAGAGCTCTGCCGGAGCCTTTACAGTGTGGAGTTTGCATGATCCATCCATCCATCCATCCATCCATCCATCCATCCATCCACCTTCCCTACTTCTTCCTTTCCGTGTCATGGGGTCATTGGTGCCAATATCCAGCAGTCACTGTGCGAGAGGCAGGGACAGGTTGCAATTCCATCACAGGGCACATAGAGACAAATGAGACAACCATTTGCAACTAGGGAAATTTAGAGTTACTAATTATCCTATGCATGTTTTAGGTCTGTGGGAGGAAACTGGAGTATCTGGAGAGAATACATTTGTGGATTTTCTCCATGTTTTTTTGGTTTCCTCCCACAAATCAGAAACATGTATATTATCATGCCTACTAAAGCTCAGTGCAAAGTGTATTGGGTATTTAAAGTGAGGACTGGTCATTACAGGCCACAGTTGGTTAAAATGTTCTCATATGGTCCGATACTTCATTAGAATGCCACACTGAACCTCATACACTCTGTGTGTAACTGCCCATGCCCTGAGTTCAGAGAGAAAATATAAAAGGGAATGAGAGAGAAGGATGGAGGGAAAGTCCAAACCACTGTTAGATGACCAGCCACGGGACCACAGTGGCCCCTGCCACACGCAGCCTCTTGTTCAGCATCCGTTGCTCTGGACAAGAAAACTGCCAGCTCACAAATATTATTCTGACCTGCACAAGAGTTCAGCCAAACCAGAAACTGCCTCCTAAAACTGAAAGCCAAGCAAGTTTCTGGTATTTTCAGCCACACCGATCCTCCAATGGCATGGAGGCAGCACAGTTGCAGAGAGGAAAGCTCTACAGAGAGTGGTGAAGGCTGCACAGAAGTCTGTTGGAGTCAGTCTCCCCACCATCACAGACATTTACACCTCCAGATGCAGGAAAAGAGCCACCTGCATCATGAAAGACCTCACTCACCCAGCACACTCACTCTTTGCCCCACTCCCCTCAGGACGGAGGTTGAGGAGCATCAAATGTAGAACCACTAGACTGAGGAACAGCTTCTACCCTGAGGCTGTTAGACTCATGAATAAATAAACAATAAGAATGATCACTGCAAAATATCACATCATGCTGATGCTGATCTGTTTTCTTGTTGCTGTGTTCATCTGTGACCATCTGCTCATACAGACTCATGTTCGTGCTGCTGTTTATAATGATGTTTTTCTACTACATTAGGGCTTAGTGTATTACTAGTTGATGTTTTTCTTAGTTAATTCTAGATGTTATTACTGTTTTTCTCTTGCATTTGTTGTTGGATGTAACTGGGACCCTGTGTACATAATCTCGTTTTCATCACATGTACCACATGCGGTGCAAATGACAATAAAGACTCTCTCTCTCTCTCTCTCTCTCTCTCTCTCTCTCTCTCTCTCTCTCTCTCTCTCTCTCTCTCTCTCAAAACAGACGCTTTGTGCACATTTTTCTTATTTTTTCTTAAAAATAAATGTCTAGAGACACTGCTTCGGCTGCCATGTCCCATGATATATGATGGCACAGCATTGTTACACCTCTCCTCATAATCTCTCGATTTGTGTTCCGCTTGTTCCCAGAGGAGCTAGTGGTGAACAATGGAGTTGCCACATTCTACAAGTTTTTACAGTCTAATTAATGAACCTGTACAGCATGCGTGGTCTGCACTGGCTGCTGGGGCTTCACAAAAATACCATTGCACCCGCTCGTATTTACTCGTATTTAATTTGTTTGGAACGAGTTGGCTGTGAAGTGGAGCACGCTGCAGTGTTGATTTGTGCCAGCCAGGTCTGCAGATATGAAGGAACAGGTGACAGCCGTCCATGGAAGGTGCTGTACTAAACACTCTGTGCTGGCTTGGATAGAGTACAACCTCGGCCCTGTGGCAGACTTTAGGAGCTGCCAGTTTCCTGTTACTCCAGCCAAGCAGGCTTTTAGTTGAGTTATAGAACATGGTATCTATTACTCTTTTTCCTGAAGGGAAGCAGCTGAAAGGTGGAGGGAAGACGTTGTGGAAGAATCAAAGTCAAAGTCAAAGTCAACTTTATTGTCAGAACTGCAATATGTACAGGACATACACAGGACCGAAATTGCGTTTCTCTCAGTCCCTCGGTGCAACAGTAACCATCTAAACACTAAACACTAAAACATTTAATACACATAAGCATAAAATAGTAAAAAAGTGTAACACTGTCCTGAGTTTTTTCATAATAGTATAAAAGTATGAAAATTTACACCAACACTGAAACACCAAACACCCCTAAAACACCAAACACCCAATGAACATAAGCATAAAATGAAATAATAAAAGTGTAATACTGTCCTGAGTTTTTGCATAGTAGTATGAAAAGTATAAAAACGTAAATCTATAAAATAAACTGAAGTTTCAAGCGTTGACATTTGAATTTGGTTGCATTTCAGTAAGATCCACTTTAGACAAGCTATAAAACACATTTAGTTTTTGCTGTAAATGTTTCTACACAGTTAAAGAGAAATTACACCCAAAGGTAATCAAACTGAGCACAAACAAAATCAATTATCTCAACTGTTCTCAAATTTTATATAGTCTTCATTCACTGACTGATTAGAATTCATGATGAACGGTAAATTGTTGTAATATAGAAGCTTTGATGGGGAAACAATTCTGCCTTATTAAAATTAAATTGTAGTCAAAAATTGTCAGTCAAGGCCAGATGGTGTTGATCTGTTAGCAGGTGAACCTTATAATACCTTGTTTTTCAAAGTTTTTCAACGTATGTTTCAAAAAGACAGTTGTGTAAAAAATACAATCTTTGGAGTTCTGCTGACAAGCATTTGTAGACTACAGTACTGTATATGGATTGAGGTAAAATAAAACAAAACATCTGTGAAGATTTAAACTCAAAATGAGTCGTCTCTGTAACAAGTCCAGGTGCGTCGAAGCCCCTGTTTTTCTATTTGAATTGAAGCGGACTGAATCTCACAAGAACACTCAGATGGGTATTTATTTCCCTATGGCTTTTTCCAAGTTGCTGTTGGTTACCAGACTGCTTTCCTGAATCTTATGAGATTCAAGGAGCTGTTCAGTTTAACACCCTCATTGGTCAGAGGCTGTACAAA